>OY740782.1:145224885-145372385 GCA_963514005.1 Raja brachyura | reverse complement strand
GCCTGAGAGGTAAGATTTTCCACACAGAGGGAAGTGGGTGTATGGAACGAGCTGCCGGACGGGGTAGTTGAGGCAGGTACTATTGCAATGTTCATGAAACATTTGAACAAGTATTTGGACAGGACTTGTATGGAGGGATATGGGCCATATGCAGGCAGGTGGGACTAGTGTAGCTGGGACATCTTGGTCGGTGTGGGCAAGTTGGGCCGAGGGCCTGTTTCCACGCTGTATGACTCCACGCTGCTTTTGCTGCGATATCCTGCAACTAACCAAAAGTGCCCACACTCCACATAAAGAAATTCAGCGGCCTAAACGCAAAATATTTACATGTTCCGAAGCATTAAAGGCCGGCAGGGTGACGCAGTGGTAGAGTTGCTGCCTCGCAGCGCCAGAGACCCGGGCTCGATCCTGACTGCGGATGCTGTCTGCACAGAGTTTGTACGTACTCCATACAGGCACCCATGGACGGGATCGAACCCGGGTCTCTGATGCAGTGAGGCAGCAACACTACCGCTGCACCACCGTGTTTACTTAAAAACACTAACATCAGCCGCCTTCTTCCGAGTCAATAAAGGTTGCTGCTTTAGGTATAGGTGACGTTTTGGGTCTAAACCCTTCTTTGTTCTGAAGACAGGCCCCGACCTGAAAGATCACCCATCCTTTTACTCCAGAGATGCTGCCTGACCCGTTGAGTTTCTCCAGCACTCTGTGTCTCTTTGGTGTAAACCAGCATCTATAGTTTTCATTGTTTCTACATAAGGTTAACAATACTGAACTAAAGTGAACTTTAGTATTTTTCACTTTGCATTTTATCTGACTTAATAAAACATCATATCAAGATTAACACTGGCAGGGCTGCCAACTCTCACGCATTGAGCGTGAGAATCACGCATTTCGCCAAATTCCTATGCTCTCACGGTGATCACGCACCTATTTTCTACGTTTCTATGCTTCAGTAAATGGCAATAAAACTCGACCACTTGATTTTGAAGCACTTATGTATGATGGGGGTATAATATAGTCATAGTGATACAGTGTGCAAACAGGCCCTTCGGCGCAACTTGCCTACACCCGCCATCTTGTCCTAGCTACACTACCTGCTTTTGGTCCATATCTCTCCAAACCTGTCCTATCCATGTATCAGTCTAACTGTTTCTTAAAGGTTGGGATAGTCCCTGCCACAACTACCCCCTCTGGCAGCTTCTTCCAAACACCCACCACCCTTTGTGTGGAAAAAGTTACCCCTTAAAAAGTTACCTCTTAAAAATACTTCTTACAAAAAACATTGAGATCATACTTCTACAATGCACTAAAACATGATTTTAATACATTAAATTTCCCCCCACTCGGTTGCTCCATTCCCTCACTGGGTACCTCCAATGTTATTGATTGTAATTAGTTGACAAAACCTTAATTTATCAATGCGGAATATCCAGGGGGATGGGATAAGTGTAATATTAAAATGACATGCAAGCTGTCTGTCACAACATAAAGCCCCGATAAGTCATTATTTCCTTCAGTAAAAATATTGGGAAGGTAGCACTATTGTCATTTGCCACTCAACTATTATGTTTACCTCACTGACTATTTCTAAACCACCCTCCCCCCCAAAAATTATTTTGATAGGTTGAATAGAAATGTCCCCAATCTCATTGTTTTATTAATTGAACACATAGGTGAATATCCTCAATGAGTGTAATCAGATGGAAACTGATTCAGATGTGATGTTTAAGAGCTTGATAAAAGAAGGGGTATATTTTAAACGAGTGACAGAGATACTTGCTGGGGAATGTTTGAGAAGGTTATTATTTGTCTTTAGTTCTAGCTTAAACCAGGACATCTGAAGATTCAAAATTTAATATAGTAATTGTGCTGATACTGACTACAAACAACCATGTAAAGAATATCATCCATTCCGGAGGTTTTTATTTTTCTGATGCCATTTAAACTTCACTTGGATTTCAATCACTTCAATGTAACAGTAATTGGGAAGGGGAGCATTGGAACAAAAAATGGCCCTCGGTAGATATTAACTGTAATATAATAATGTATGCATGTTGGTAGGTGCAATCAAAACAAAGATCTTTTTATCATTGCTCTGTTATGAATACCACAAAAAATATTATGTACTCTCAAGATCACATTTAATAGAATAATATTGCCTAAATGTATAGTTATTGGTCTTTTCATTTCGGAATAGTCCCAGCTGAGAGGAAGACAGCAAAATACTGAAAATATTGGGGGTGAAAATGACTGTTAGGAAAATGAAGGAAATGGTAACAGAATACATACAGCTGAGTGAGTATAATTTCATGGATGAGAAATTGTGTTCAACCAATTGATGATCTTTTACAAAGTAACTAGCATGTTAGATAACATGGATGCCAATGGATGTAGCAAATTTTGTTATACATAATTTGGTCTGTGAAGTGCCCCATAAAAGATTACCACATTAGATAAGCACCTATGGACTGGAACGTAATAGGTTAAGTCCAGGGGGTCAGATATGGTGCTTTATGTGTGGGACAGATATATTGTCAGTGCAGATTGGGCTAGGTGCAATGACAAGTGTGCATCCAGAGTCAATGTCAGGAATAGTCCTAGGTGTGCAGTCGAAGCTGGGACAATGGGAGTGTTCAACACTGGGAATCTAAGCAGGAAAGCATCTATGATCAGAGTAGAATAGGGGGCCAGGTGTAAGGCTGGCCTCAGGGTCAGGAATGAGAGAAGGTATGCACTGGAGTCAGAGTCAGGAGTAGTACCAGGTGTGCAGTGATACCCAGGTTTGTCAACATGGGTCAAGTGCTTGATTATAATCTGATTTCCATACATGAATATACTAAGATCATTCTTGTGCTGCACCTGTTGATCACAGCCTGGCTCTACTGTGGAATATAATTAGGGATGTAATTTAGCCTAACCTTATTCATAGCTAATCCAATTTAAAGCATAAATATTGCATTCAAGTGTAAGTTAAAAGACTCACCACAGTAAGCACCAGATTGCACAATATCAAGCTGAAAAATGCAAAAATGCAAAAGCTCCGTACCAACGGGAGGGGGGACATCCTCCTCCCACACCCCCCCCCCCCCCCCCGGTCGCTAAGCGAACTTGGGCTTGGTCTCTTGCAATTTCTCACTCCCAACTCTCACCCAATGTTGGCAGCCCTGACACTGGGTACCCAGTTCAAACCCAATGGTACCATTCCCCAATGGTATGAACAGTGAAATCTCCAATTTTAGGCAACCTCTAAAAAGCCTCCCCTCTCCTTCCTACCCCACACACCCCTTTTCTCTCCCCTTTCCCCTCGCCTGTGCCCCACCCCGACTCTAACCTATTTCTCTCTCTCTCCCTTCGACTGGAGTTTAGAAGGATGATGGGCATTGTTATAGAAACATATACAATTCTTAAAGGATTGGACAGGCCTAGATGCAGGAAAAATGTTGGGGGGGTCCAGAACCAGGGGCCATAGTGTAAGAATAATGGGTGGGCCATTTAAGACTGATATGCAGAAGGGTCTCAACCCGAAACCTTCTCTCCAGAGATGCTGCATGTCCCGCAGATTTACTCCAGCATTTTTGTGTCTATCTGTGGTTCGTCCTGCCTCCCCTCTATCCCAGATATTGTCTCCCCCCCACATCCCCCCCTCTGCCAACTCAGTCAGAGGAAGGGTCCCAACACAAAATATCACCTGTCCATGTTCCTCTGGTTTTTTCTCGCCTCCAGCCCCCCCCCTCTATCTTTCAGTGTGAAACATCATCTCCAGAGATGCTGCTTGACCTGCTGTGTTACTCCAGCATTTTGTGTCAATAGACAATAGACAATAGGTGCAGGAGGAGGCCATTTGGCCCTTCGAGCTAGCACTGCCATTCAATGTGATCATGGCTGATCGTCCCCAATCAGTACCCAATTCCTGCCTTCTCCCCATATCCCCTGACTCCGCTATTTCTAAGAGCCCTATCTAGCTCTCTCTTGAAAGCATCCAGAGAACCGGCCTCCACCGCCCTCTGAGGCAGAGAATTCCACAGACTCACCACTCTCTGTAGGAAAAAGTGTTTCCTCGTCTCCGTTCTAAATGGCTTAATCCTTATTCTTAAACTGTGGCTCCTGGTTCTGGACTCCCCCAACATCGGGAACCTGTTTCCTGCCTCTAGTGTGTCCAAGCCTTTAACAATCTTATATGTCCTTTTGTGAAAACCAGCACCAGCAGTTCCTTCTTTCTATGTTAAAACTGGGAATGTCTGCAATGACACACTGCACTTCTCAATCTTTAATAGCTTATAAAATTGCACTGTTTGCACCTTATTTCACAAGTTATTGAGATTGGAAACATTAATAAACGTCCCAGTCGCGCTCCCAGTTGCTGGCCACGCCTGCGCAGTTGAGGGAGGGTTGCCGTGACTCGTGTCACAACGGGGATCTCTGGCGTCACAACGGGAATCCGTCAGCCGCGGCTGCGCCGTTGGGGGCTATGGGTGAGTGGTGGAATATTGCGTTGGGAGACGGGGACCCAACGGGTCTGCACGGTTTGCACCTTGTGAACATTAAAATATTTATTGATGACTTAACCACAAATAAGAAAATAGATAAACCTTGTTCCCCGTGGCATGGGAATTTACCTTCCATTTTCACAATTATGCAGGAGTTTGAAAACAAATGAATGCACCACCTGTAATGATGTAATGCTGAGGATCAATAAGGCACTGGTCAGGTGGCATTTATCATATTGTGAGCAGTTTTGGGCACCATGTCATTGGAAAGATATTGTCACGCTTGAAAGGGTTCAGAGAAGATTAACGAGGATGTTGCAAAGGACTAGAGGGTCTAGTCAGAGTAAGGGAATCGAGGACCAGAGGATATAGGTTCACGGTGAAGGGGCAAAGATTTAATAGGAATCCGAGGGGTAACTTTTTCACACAAAAGGTGGTGGATGTATGCAAAAAGCTGCCAGAGGAGGTAGTTGAGGCTGGGACTATCCCAACATTCAAGAAACAGTTAGACAGGTACATGGACAGGACAAGTTTGGGGGGATATGGGGCAAACGCAGGCAGAAGGGGCTAGTGTAGCTGAGATATGTTGGCCGGTGTGGGTAAGTTGGGCCGAAGGGCCTGCTTGAACACTGTATCACTCTTATTTTAGTTTAGAGATATAGCATGGAAACAGGACCTTTGGCCCACCAAATCCGCACCGTCTGGCGATCGCCCCGTACACTACGCATCCCACACATTAGGGACAATTTACAGAAGCCAATTAATCCAATAACACCATCTAACATCTCAGGGACAATTTTGCAATTTACCGGAGCCAATTAGCCTACAAACCTGTATGTCTTTGTAGTGTGGGAGGAAACTGGAGCCCCTGGAGGAAACCTACACGGGAAAACGTTAAAAACTCCATACGGACAGCACCCGAGGTCAGGATCAAACCAGGGTCTCTGCCGCTGTAAGCAGCAATTCTACCGCTGCGCCACTGTGTCGAATACCAGAAAGAAGAAAGATCTGCAGTTATACAGCTCTTTTCACAACCTGTCGATATTCAAAGGTATGTTACAGCCAATGATGAACTTGTAATGAAGGTTACGGAGTCATAGAGTCATTGGCGTATGTCTTCATGTGGGAAAGGTCACAGCTCCGACAAACAGTCACTTGAAGCGCAGTGCATCACCCACATGACTCCAAAGATTACTCCACAGAGCCTCTTTGAAAATGATGCCATGATATCTTTTACACTTGAGAGGTCAGACAAGCCCTTGGTTTAAAGGACCTGTCCCACCAGCATGCAACTCTATGCGATGAGCGCGACCTAATGTGGTCGCTTGAGCCGTCCGGCGTCGCGGGGACGGTCCCACTTCGATCGCCGGAGCCGTGCAGAATTGTGCGGAGTTCGTCCCGACATCACGTGGGGCTCCGAAAAACTGACCATGTTCAAAATTTCCACGCGGCAACGGCTTGTTGGCTCGCAGTCGCCTCGACGTCGTGCCTCTGTGACCCTCTCTGTAGGACAGGCACGTGCCGTCAGGGTAGGCAAGGTAGGCACTGCCTACCCTGACTAAAATTATAACATAGTAATAACTAGATATAAATAGTAAAATAGTACATCGATCTCTTAGGTAGGCATAATTCTCCGTGCCTTTCATCCGCAGCGCTTGTAACACGGGAAGCTCTGTGCAGCCCACGTGCCGTCAGCGCTGCCTGAAGCCGTCAGTTTCAATCGGGGCTGAAGGCAGCTGAAATTCTGCCTTTGCGGGGTTTTCAAATATGGTTTTCAGTTTCATGGCAGGGTTTTCAAATACGATTTGTCAATATTTTAAGTGTATCTTAGGTAACAAAGAGAGAAGAATGGAGTTTGTGTACCAATAATGTGGTAAGTACATTTTGTGTTTATGTTTTTAAATACTGTATTTCCCGGGGTGTGGGGGTGGGGGGGAGAGCTCCTTTCCAAGCAGTTGGCGAGTCTGGCCCGGGGTAAAGTTGCGGGGAGGGCACTAATGTTAAGAATGAGGGGATTGGAATAATGCCACTTGTGACGCTCCTTGCACGGAGGCGTGCAATGACAAGGCATTGAGGCCGGGGGGGGGGGGGGGGGGGGAGTGAGAGAAGTAACTCGTGTGGCTGAGCGGCCGCCGGGCTGGACAGCGGAACCAGCCGCCATCTTAGCACCTGTGGGAATTTAAGGATTTGCAGGAAGCCGATGACATGAGCGAAGTCGGCGAACGGCAGGTGACAGGTGTTCCGACGGAGAGCACTGCCAAAGGTGAGCGGGCCGGCAGAAGGCGCCGAAGTGGCGGCCAGTTCTGCTGTTGGGTCCCGGTGGCCGCTCGGAGCTCCCCGAGCTGCTTCTATCCCCAGCTACATTGCGTGGCTTCGTGCCCAGAGAGCTGCGCTAGTTGTGAGTGAGTGAGTTACTGGCAGTATCCCCGACACCCTCCTTCTCAACTCTCGTGCCCACCCCACAACTTTACCCCTGACTCTCCACACACTATGAAAGGAACTGTTCCCCCAATTGGTCTAGGACTAGGAAGCCTAGGAAGGGCAAATTGAAATGTCACTGCTTTTTATTTATTTATTTATTTATTTAACGGAGAGACCAATCTGCGCATGCGCGATTTAATTTTTAAAAGCGGACTGAGTGCCTACCCTGAGTAATTACTCACGGCACGTGCCTGCTGTAGGTGCCTCCATGACCCTCTCTGTGTGTGCCTCTGTGCCCCTCTCTATCCTGGCGAACTTACCTTTCAGACTTCGCTCCAAGTTCGCCGCGTTGCGCCACTCACCCGACCTCCGCGCGGCCCTCGCTGCCGGTTTGGTCGCGCTTGCCGCATGCAGGCGCATGCTGGTGGGAACGGCCCTGTACAGGGGATCACCCGACCTCCGCGCGGCCCCCGCTTCTAGTTTGATCGCGCTCATCGCATGGAGTCGGATGCTGGTAGGACAGGCCCTTAACTCTTCTGAGGCTGTGAATCGCTCAGCATTTTCTTGTTCCAGGCTGAAGCATCACCTCAAAGCCCTGTCCCACTGTACGAGTTCATTCCAAGAGCTCTCCCGAGTTTACCCTGATTCGAACTCGGAGATTTACGGTAATGGCCGCTCGTCGGTACTCGGGGCTCTCGTGGACATTTTCCAACATGTTGAAAAATCTTCACGGGTCTTCCCGAGCTTACCTGCTGTTAGCGAGTCTTCCCGAGTACCTGCCGTTAGCGTTACGAGCTGCTAAGAGACGTCCCCGATCTCCAACGTACCCGCTACGTTCATTCTCCGCGTTTACCACGAGTTTGATTTTTTTTTAAACTCAGGAGAGCTCTTGAATGAACTCGTGCAGTGGGACAGGGCTAACAGATGTTAGGGTCTGCAGAGTGGATTGTGCACTCACAGTCTGACTCGGGTTAGAGTGTTAGATTCCCGTCCAGCTTTCTCGCCGAATCCCTCAACCCACCACAATCTGTCAGAAGGAGGATCCCAACCAGAATTATCACCAATTCATGTTTTCCAGAGATGCTGTCAGACCCGTTGAGTTATGGGCCTGTCCCACTGAAAGCCCTGTCCCACTGTAGGAGTGCATTCAAGAGTTCTCCCGAGTTTGCCCTGATTCGAACTTGGAGATTTACGGTAATGGCCGCTCGTCGGTACTCGGGGCTCTCGTGGACATTTTTCAACATGTTGAAAAATCTTCACGAGTCTTCCTGAGTTTACCTCGTTTCCCGAGTACCTGCCGTTAGCGTTACGAGCCGCTAAGAGACGTCCCCGAGCTCCGACATACCCGCTACGTTCATTCTCCGTGCTTACCATGAGTTTGATTTTTTTTTAACTCGGGAGAGCACTTGAATGAACTCGTACAGTGGGACAGGGCCATTAGGCAATATTTTTAGGTGACTACCGGCGAATACGACAATGGAATTCACCAAAGTCAGCACCGGCGGCATCCTACGACATCCTGGCGACAACCTACAACAGCACCTATGTCAAGCTACGCTCATCGGCGTCAAACCCACAGTCGCCACTGTTGCTGAAGATTTCTCAACATGTTGAAAAAGCAGCGCCGACCAGAAAGGCGCTACGACTCTTTTCGCGACTAAGGAGACTACTCACAACCAGCCCGGCGACAGCCTTGTCGCCTGTAGTCGCCTAAACAAAAATTGCCTAAGTGGGACAGGCCCATTACTCTGGCACTCCAGTAATGTCATAGGAGCAGAATTAAGCCATTCGGCCCTTTGAGTCTACTCCAGCATTCAATCATGGCTGATTTAACTTCCCATTCTCAACCCCATTCTCCTGACTTCTTCTCTAACCTTTGACACCCTTATTAATCAAGAATATGACAATCTCCATTTTCAAAATAACCACTGACTTGGCCTCCACAGCTGTCTTTGACAATAAATTCCACAGATTCACCACCCTCTGACTAAAAAAAAATCTCCTCATCTTTCTATTTTTAGTTTTAATTTTTTTCCCCATCATTTTGAGGCTGTGACCTCTGGTCCTCGACTCTCCCACTAGTGGAAACATTCTCTCCACATCCAGGCCTTTCACAATTCGGTAAGTTTCAATGAGTTCACCTCACATCCTTCTAAACTCCAGCTGAGTACATGCCCAGGGCAGTCGAATGTTTATCATACATTGACTATCCCCGGGATCATTCTTGAAACCCTCTCTGGACCCTCTCCAATGCCAGCACATACCTCCACAGATATAGTCATAGAGTGGAAACAGGCCCTTCAACCCAACTTGCCCAACACGCATTATAAACATTATGGAGGGCACTATATGAGGTGCTGTTCCTCCAATTTGCGCTGGGCCTCACTCTGACAATGGAGGAGGCCCAGAACACAAAGGTCAGATTTGGAATTTGGGGGGGGGGGGGGCGGGGGGGGGGGAATTAAAGTGCTGAGCCACCGGGAGGTCAGATAGGGTTAAGGCGGACTGAGCGGAGGTGTTGAGTGAAACGATCGCCAAGCCTGCGCTCCGTGTCTCCGATGTACAGGAATTGACACCTGGAGCAGCGGATACAGTAGATGAGTAACCTCGTACAGTGAGGAGGTGCAAGTGAACCTCTGCCTCACCAGCATCTGCAGTTCATTCTGTAGCTAGGCACAGGTCCAAAGCCATCTTTAAACTAGCCAGTCGATGCCACATTGGGCAAATAATGAATGATGATGAGTCAGTGTACAGGAGGAAGATCGATAATCTGCTTGCCATGTGCCAG
Source organism: Raja brachyura (assembly GCA_963514005.1). The sequence goes on along the minus strand of OY740782.1, from coordinate 145,362,686 downwards.
AACAACAAGAGTGCAGAGCTGCAAGTGGAAACGTGCACCGGATGATTCATTTATCCTTCCTATCCATTCTACCCCTCCTGCTTTTCACTGTCAGCCTCAAGGGGAACATTAGCTGGTGGTGCTGGAGGTGGATACATTCTTGCATCAGGATATGAGTAATATTGCGGGCTTTTCAATTGCACCACCAGGAAGGGTCCCAATCCCCCGAAATGTTGCCTCTCCGTGTTCTCCAGAGAAGCTGCCTGACGTGTTGAGTTACTCCAGCACTTTGTATCATTTTGTGTTCTTTACCAAGGTTCCGTGTGGCATTATAAGAATCTGATCCAAATATTACTGGCACAGATATTCATATTCATAAGTGATTGGAGCAGAATTAGGCAATTCGGTCCATCAGGTCCACGTTGTCATTCAATCAGCACTCATCTATCTCTCCATCCTAACCCCATTCTCCTGCATTTAAACGCACCTGAGCAATTACAAACACCTATGAAGCCATGTGTCCCAAATATTATGGTGCCCAGAAATTGAGGGGGGGGGGGGGGGGGGGAGAGACACACTATGTATAAACACAGTTGTAATTTCCACATGGTGAAACCAAAATGTATAAAAATGGCCTTTAATAAAATCTGACAATGTGCACTTTAACATCATGTGCTTTTTTTTCTATTACAAATCTCAAATTGTGGAATACTGAGGCAAATAAATAAATAATAGGTCTTTGTCCCAAACATTATGCAGGGCACTGTAGTCCCTGCCTCAACTACCTCCTCTGGGAGCTTGTTCCATACACCCACCACCCTTTGTGTGAAAAACTCACCCCTCAGATTACTATTAAATCTTTTCCCCTTGAGCTTAAACCTATGTCCTCTGGTCCTCGATTCACTCACTCTGGGTAAGAGACTCTGTGCAGCTACCCGATCTATTCTTCTCATAATTCTATACACCTCTATAAGATCACCCCTCACCCTCCTGCGCTCCAGAGAATAGCCCCAGCCTACTCAACCTCTCCCTATATCACACACCCACGAGACCTGGCAACATCCTCGTAAATTTTCTCTTCACCTTTTCCAGCTAGACAACATCTTTCCTATAACATGGTGCCCAAAACTAAACACAATACTCTAAATGCGGTCTCGCCAACATCTTATACAACTGCAGCATGACCTCCCAACTTCTATACTCAATATTTTGACATGAAGGCAAATGTGCCGAACTCCTTTTTGACCACCCTCTCTAACTGCAACTCATCCTTCAAGGTACATGGTAAATGGTAGGGAATTGAAGAATACAGTTGAACAGAGGGATCTGGGAATAACCGTGCATAGCTCCTTGAAGGTGGAATCTCATATAGATAGGGTGGTAAAGAAAGCTTTTGGTATGCTAGCCTTTATAAATCAGAGCATTGAGTATAGAAGCTGGGATGTAATGTTAAAATTGTACAAGGCATTGGTGAGACCAAATCTGGAGTATGGTGTACAATTTATGTCGCCCAATTATAGGAAGGATGTCAACAAAATAGAGAGGGTACAGAGGAGATTTACTAGAATGTTGCCTGGGTTTCAACAGCTAAGTTACAGAGATAGGTTGAATAAGTTAGGTCTTTATTCTCTAGAGCGCAGAAGGTTAAGTGGGGACTTGATAGAGGTCTTTAAAATGATGAGAGGGATAGACAGAGTTGATGTGGACAAGCTTTTCCCTTTGAGAATAGGGAAGATTCAAACAAGAGGACATGACTTTAGAATGAAGGGACAGAAGTTTAGGGGTAACATGAGGGGGAACTTCTTTACTCAGAAAGTGGTAGCGGTGTGGAATGAGCTTCCAGTGGAAGTGGTGGCGGCAGGTTCGTTGGTATCATTTAAAAATAAATTGGATAGGCATATGGATGAGAAGGGTATGGAGGGTTATGGTATGAGTGCAGGCAGGTGGAACTAAGGGAAAAAAAGTTATTCGGCACGGATTTGAAGGGCCGAGATGGCATGTTTCCGTGCTGTAATTGTTATATGATTATATGTTATATGGTTATATGGAACCATGCACATGCACCCTAGATCCCTCTGCTCTACAACACTCCCCAGGGGCCTACCATTCACTGTATAGGTCCTGCCTATGTTAGACTTCCTGGGGCCCACAACTGTTCAAAATGTCCCAAATGCGGTCTGACCAGTGCCTTACAAAGCCTCAACATTGCATCGTTCTTTTTATATTCTAGTCCTCTTGAAATAAATACTAGCATTGCAATGCCGTCCTTACTACCGATTCACCTTGCAAATTAACTTTTTGGGAATCCTGCACCAGCATTCCCAAGTCCCTTTGCACCTCCGATTTCTGAATCCCCTTACCATTTAGAAAACAATTAGGCCTTTATTCCTGCGACCAAAATGCATGACTCCACACTTTGTTGCACTGCATTCCATCTGCCACTTCTCTGCCCAGTCTCCCAACCCGTCCAATTCCTTCTGCAGTGTCTCTACTACACCTGCACCCACCATCTATCATTGCATCATCCGCAAACCTGGCCGTGAAGCCTTCATTTCTCTCATCCAAATTGTTGATGTAAAACGTGAAGAGCAGCGGCCCCAGCACCGACCCCTGCGGAACGCCGCTAGTCACAGGAAGCCAACCAGAGAACCCAATCCAATTACCAGACAACAATAACATGTGGTTGATACTTCAGTGGTAAGTGATTTTCAGTCTGAGATGTGAGTTAGGCTGCTTAATTCCACAATGAAAATGTGCACAGGACCACGGTAGCTACAGGGCCATGATGGCCACACACTCCCAAAGGCAACAAAGTTGGTACTCACCCTTTAGGATCAAGAAGATCTCGAACTTTTTCATTATAGATCTCCATGAAAGACACTTCCACTTTAAATGTGTGAGATTCATTTTCCTCTTTGGAGACTCTCCCAAACAGTGCACCGCACAGTCGAGGTATAAGGCCTGGTACGTCAACGCTGCCCATCATTGAGAAAGACTTTCCTGAGCCTGGATACGAATTTTGTAAAGAGTAAAGAGTTATTCTTGGTGCAGAGAAATATGTGTGTTTTAGTCGTTATTAGTTTTAGAGACGCAGCGTGGAAACAGGCCCTTCGGCCCACCGTGTCCACACCAACCAGCGATCCCCGCACATTAACACTATCCCACACATACTACGGACAATTTACATTTATACACCAAGCCAATTAACCTACAAACCTGTACGTCTTTGGAGTGCGGGAGGAAACCGAAGACCTCGGAGAAAACCCACTCAGGTCACTCAGGGGAGAACGTGCAAACTCCGTACAGACAGCACCCGTGGTCAGGAACCAAGCCGGGTGTTTGGTGCTGTGAGGCAGCAACTCTACCGCTGCGCCACCGTGCCGCCCCATGTATATAGCAATGTTTGACAAATAGACAACTAGTCATGCTTCTAGAAGCTACAAAGACAAGAGATAACATGTGACATATGTTACGTAATATAATTTTTTTGGGGGGGCTGGGGTGAGTTCAGCTCGATACCCTTCTCCACACTCAGGCCCAAAACATCACCCATTCCTTTTTGTGTCTATCATCGAGCTACAGAACAAGGTTGGGTAAGCTAGAATTTTATTCCTTGGAGCTCTGGAGGCTGAGGGATGAATTTATAGAAGGGTGTAAAGTCCTGAGGGTGAATGCACATGGTCTTTTAGCTAGAGTAACATAGAAACATAGGAAATAGGTGCAGGAGGAGGCCATTCGGCCCTTCGAGCCAGTATCGCCATTCATTGTGATCATGGCTGATCTTCCCCTATCAATAACCCGTGCCTGCCTTCTCCCCATATCCCTTGATTCCACTAGCCATTGGAGCTCTATCTAACTCACTCTTAAATACACCCAGTGATTTGGCCTCCACTGCCCTCTGTGGCAGGGAATTCCATACATTCTCAACTCTGAATTTTTTTTTTCTCACCTCAGTCTTAAATGGCCTCCCCTTTATTCTAAGACTGCGGCCCCTGGTTCTGGACTCGCCCAACATTGGGAACAATTTTTCCTGCATCTAGCTTGTCCAGTCCTATTATAATTTTATATGTTTCTATAAGATCCCCCCTCATCCTTCTAAACTCCTAAAGTATCCTTCTATCCTCCTAAAACTCCTGAACTTCTAAAGTAGAAGCAAGAACCATAAGACATAGGTTTAAGGTGAGAGGCACAAGATTTAATACAAACCTGAGGAGCAACCTTTTAACTGTGGACGTGGAAGGAGCTGCCAGAGGAGGGAGTTGGGCAGGTATGAAAATAGCATTTATATGGCACTTCTCTCCATGGATTGTCACCTTGTCGTGGTGGAGAAGCTTGTGTGGACCTGAGATCCTGAGAGCGATGCCGTCTGGATCTATGCTCCTGGTAGGGCCACCCATGACGTTAAGGTCGAGGTGGAAGTCTCTGACAAAGAGCATTCCAACCAAGACCTCAACAGTGGAACAGGGAGAGGACGATGGCTGACCTTAGTGGAGCGTCACAACGGCTGGGCAGGCGGATGAAGGCTGCAGCAGAAAAGGGTCTCCGGTCATCTTGGACTCCATGCCACTGGATCCTGGCCCGGATCTGTCAAGGACCGTGGGGTGGCTGTCTGTGCACCAGTCTCCCCACGTTATACAAAGTCACGCACAGGCGTCCTCCATATAGGGAATAGCACCCTGGAGACACCCATGGTCAGCCATGACCGAAGGTGGGCCTAAGAAGTGACACATGGACAGGTGCATGGACCTTCTTTAAGGTTAAGAGGGATATGGGCCCAAACACAGACAAATAAGACTAGCTTTGTTTGGGAATCTTAGTTGGGGAATCAAGCAGGGTTTCAGTGTGTAGGCCTTCTCACTAGTATGACTCTGGGACTCTATGAATTCTGGATTGCTCCTGCTTAAAGCTTGGCCAAGACAAAATCAACTTCAGAGCTTCTTCTGAGCTGACAGCTTGAGTAGTTTGTTCATGTTCAACAAATAATTAATAGCCAATCATTAAAATGGATGATGAGTTTCCTGTCAATGGTCCTCAATTCCAGCAGCAACACAGGAAGGAACTTCACTTCAAATTAATTGTTCCCCAACAAGGTGTTCATCCACTTTCGATGCATCTGATGTGTAGGAAGGAACTGCAGATGTTGGTTTACACCAAAGAAAGACACAAAATGCTGGAGTCCCGGAGTAACTCAGCGGGTCAGGCGGCATCTCTGGAGAAAAGGAGTGGGTGACATTTCGGGTCGAGATCGTTCTTCAGACTAAGAGTACGGCGAGAGGAAAACTAACGGCATTAAGATGTACAAAGAACAACGAAGGAAAGGTCCGGCGGCCCGACTTCGGAGCCTCAGAGGCTCGGCCATGGGCCCAGTGGACGACATCGTCGGGAGCTCGCGGGTCACCGGTTCTCCGGAGCTCCCGCAACAACAGTTTAGTCCGCTGGACTGGAGGGTGGCAGCTTCGTCCGCCGCCCGGGCCGCGGAGTTTGAACCGGCCCGTTTGCGGAGCTCGGATGCGGCCGCTGGACATACCATCACCCGGCGGGGTCCCAACATTGGAAGACTGGATCGCCCCAACGCAGTGGGAAGAGACAAGGACTTTTGCCTTCCATCACAGTGAGAGCCTGGTAGACTCTCTGTGGTGGATGTTAAACTGTGTTAACTGTGTGTTTTGTTATTTTATTCTGTGTTATGACTGCAAGGTATATAATTTTGTTCAGACTGAAATGACTGAATGACAATAAAGGATACTTTACTTTACAAAAGGACAAATCAAAGCCAGCTTACCTGTCTGTCCGTAGGCAAAAATACAAGCATTGTATCCTTGAAATGCATTCTCAAGTATCCCTTCACCAAGGCACTTGAAAACCACCTCTTGACCTGTAGCAGAAAGATTGCAAGAAAAAGATACCTCATTAAGACATGGAAACACAATACTTTGAATGTTCTATCCCTCGTCTCTGAACTTGTTTCAATCAATCAGATCAGAACTCCAGGACCTGAATCAAGTAACCACACTTGAGAAGACACAAAGTGCAATGGGTCAGGCATTAGCTCTCTCTCTCTCTCTCTCTCCCCCGAGAACACGGATAGGCAACCCTGCTTTAGACTCATCGTCGTAGGGGGAAGAGAGGTGGGAGGGTGAGATAAGATAAGATAATGGGAGACCCCTTCCACCCCTGCAACGGACTATGCCAGCTGCTATGGTCAGGCAAACGCCTCCGTTGCCGTGGTGTGAGAACGGAGAGGATGACAAGGAGTTTCTTCACAGAGGCCATTCGGACTGTAAACTCCTATCTCACCAGGGACTAGCTCTAGTAGAGTTAGTCCCTGGTGAGATAGGAGTTTACAGTTACTGTACCACAATACCACCCACAATATTTTATTATGGAAAAGAACATGTGATTCTGTTTGTAGTATGTTGGTTGTTTGTTTGTTTGTTTGTTTTTTGAACAAAGTCCGCAGGCATTGGCCACTTTTCATTTCACCGCTCATCCCGTATGTGTATGTGACGAATTAACTTGACTACCTTGACTTGACTTGAGACGATATTCTTTCTTAATATGTAGCAAGAATCTGCAGATCCTGGTTTAAACCGAAGATAGCCACAAAAAGCAGGAGGAACTCAGCGGGACAAGCAGCATCTCTGGAGAGCAGGAACAGGTGACGTTTCAGGAAGGAGGGTCTCGACCCGAAACGTCACCCATTCCATATCTCCAGAGATGCTGCCCGTCCCGTTGAGTTACTCCAGCTTTTTGTGTCTATCTTCTTTCTTAATATTCCAGATATCAAGGGTGTTCCCATCCCAAATGAAGGAACAATCATCGTCTTCTGCTGAGGTTAATCGAGTTTGCCTTAAATTCTGTTAACAAATAAACTTGAGTAGAGCACAAAATGAATGGTAATTTTACGCAGGTTGGCACTGAAACGGCAGGTACAAGCATAACTGATACTTGCATAGATTTTCCAGCACCTTTGGTTCTGGAGCCTTTCTGGATTATCCGTTTAGCCGGACCAACAGAAGTTATGGCTTCTGAGAAGAGTCCACCGGTGCGGGAACGTTCCGTCTTGGCCGCCGAGGGGCTGAGATACGGGCCCGCAAAGTCGGCCTCGGGAGTCGGCGATGAGAACAGATCTTCCGGCACCGGCCGGCTGGCGTTCCAGAGCCCCAGCCACAGGGGGCAGATAAGACCCGCCGATCTGCCGTGGAAGTCCCGATGAGGTGGAGCTCTATCTAACTCACTCTTAAATCCATCCAGTGATTTGGCCTCCACTGCCCTCTGTGGCAGGGAATTCCATAAATTCACAACTCTCTGGGTGAAAATTTTTTTTCTCACCTCAGTCTTAAATGAGCTCCCCTTTATTCTAAGACTGTGGCCCCTAGTTCTGCACTAGCCCAACATTGGGAACATTTTTCCTGCATCTAGCTTGTCCAGTCCTTTTATAATTTTATATGTTTCTATAAGATCCCCTCTCCTCCTTCTAAACTCCTAAAGTATCCTTCTATCCTTCTAAACTCCTAAAACTCCTGAACTTCTAAAGTAGAAGCAAGAACCATAAGACATAGGTTTAAGGTGAGAGGCACAAGATTTAATACAAACCTGAGGAGCAACCTTTTAACTGTGGACGTGGAAGGAGCTGCCAGAGGAGGGAGTTGGGCAGGTATGAAAATAGCATTTATATGGCACTTCTCTCCATGGATTGTCACCTTGTCATGGTGGAGAAGCTTGTGTGGTCCTGAGATCCTGAGAGCGATGCCGTCTGGAGCTGTGCTCCTGGTAGGGCCACCCATGGCTGTAAGGTCGAGGGGGAGGTCTCTGACAAAGACCAATCCAACCAAGACCTCAACGGTGGAACAGAGAGAGGTCGATGGCTGACCTTAGTGGAGCGTCACAACGGCTGGGAAGGCGGATGAAGGCTGCAGCAGAAATAGGGTCCCCGGTCGTCTTGGACTCCATGCCACTGGATCCTGACCCAGATCTGTCAAGGACCGCGGGGTGGCTGTCTGTGCACCAGTCTCCCCACGTTAAACAAAGTCACGCACAGACTTTGTTTAACATGGGGAGACTGGTGCACAGACTGCCACCCACTGCCGTGGAAGTCCCGATGAGGTGGAGATCGGCCACCTCACCCGGCCTAGGCGCCACATTTTCGGGGGGAAATCGGGGAGTGAGGTGGGGGGGTTTCTTATTTGTCAATATTTCAATTTTGTTCAATTTTTTTTTAATTTTGTCTGGATTAAAGGAGGTGTCGGACTTGTATGTAATTGACATCAAAAGCGTCAAGTACAATGGTTTTGGCTGGAGCACGTGTGGACGATGTTTGCTAAGAATCTGTAATGCAAGATACCAGGCAGATGCGACTAGTTCTTGGATGAAACGCTTTGTTCCATACAAACTTAGAGAGGGATGGAAAGAGGATAAGATGCTGACGAATTGGTAGCTGGGTTGCTCCCCAGATTTTCCCTCGGTGTTTCCCCAGATCACAGTGCTGGCCAAAAGGCAAAACTGGTTCAAGGTGTCCAATCAGTGTCAAGACTTGTACAAAATAAGGAACCGCAGATGCTGGTTTAAACCAAAGATGGACACAAAGAGCTGGAGTAATTCAGCGGGACAGGCAACATCCCTGGAGAACAACATCCCTGGGTCGGGACTCTTCCACGGATTGGGTCACGACCGGAAAATTATCCAACCTTTTTCTCCAGAGATGCTGCCTGACCCGTTGAGTTACTCCAGCACTTTGTGTCTATCTTTAGTATTAAGACTTGGTTGGACAACTGCTCATACAAGCCCAATTTGTGAAGCAACAGACGAAAAGCTTGTTAATTTGCTAATTTTACAGGGTGGTCACAATAAATGGGAATAGCTAATACAGAATAAAGGGCACATACACCCTCAAGCCGAGAAAAAAAAAATTCATTTCAAAATCTAAACCAAAATCGACCATCTACCTCATTGGAGACCCTCAGACTTTACTGGCTTTATCTTGCACAAAACGTTATTCCCTTATCATGTACCTTGTACACTGTGGACGGCTCGATTGTAATCATGTATTGTCTTTCTGCTGACTGGTTAGCACGCAACAAAAGCTTTTCACTGTACCTCGGTACACCATATAACCGTATAACAATTTCAGCACGGAAACAGGCCTTCTCGGCCCTTCCAGTCCGTGCCGACCATTTATTTTCCCCAAGTCCCATCTAACTGCACTCAGACCATACCCCTCCATTCCCTTCCCGTCCATATACCTATCCACTTTACCTTTAAATGTTAAAATCGATCTTGCCTCCACCACTTCTGCTGGAAGCTCATTCCACACAGCCACCACTCTCTGAGTAAAGAAGTTCCCCCTCATGTTACCCCTAAACTTATGTCCCTTAATTCTCATGTCATGCCCTCTTGTTTGAATCTTCCCTACCCTCAATGGGAAAAGCTTATCCACGTCAACTCTGTCTATCCCTTTCATCATTTTAAAGACCTCAATCAAGTCCCCCCCCCTTAACCTTCTGCGCTCCAAAGAATAAAGACCTCCAAAGAATAAAGAATAAAGAATCATCCCCAGGAAAATTCTCCTAAACTTCCTCTGGACCCCATCCAACGCCAGCACATCCTTCCTCAGATATGGGCCCCAAAACTGTGCGCACAATCTTCCAAATGTGGCTTGACCTGCACCTTATAAAGCTCAACATTAAATTGTCACTTTCGTACTCTACTCAAAATAATTGCTAGCATTGCATTTACCTTCCTTACTACCGACTCAACCTGCAAAATAATATTTTTGGAATCGTGCACTGCACTCCCAGGTCCCGTTGCACCTCTGATTTCTGAATCATCTCCCCATTTAGAAATTGATTGCACCGTGCCAACTTAATCAAAGCAACTAGAAAATGTTCTTGGAATCAGAAATAGGTCATTCTCGAAGGTAGACAATAGACAACAGGTGCAGGAGTCGGCCATTTGGCCCTTCGAGCCAGCACTGCCATTCAATGCGATCATGGCTGATCATCCCCAATCAGTACCCCGTTCCTTCCTTCTCCCCATATCTCCCGACTCTAGATCTCTCTTGAAAGTATCCAGAGAACCAGCCTCCACTGCCCTCTGAGGCCGAGAATTCCACAGACTCACAACTCTCTGCGAGAAAAAGTGTTTCCTCATCTCCATTCTAAATGGCTCCGATTAATGGAAGAATCTATGACCAGAGGGCACAATGAAAGGCCATACCTTTAGGGTGGAGATGAGGAGGAAGTTCCAAAGCCAGAGATTGGTGAATCAAGTTATTGGGCATTTTTAAAGTGGAGGTTGATACATTCTTGATTAGTAAGTGTGTCAAAGATTACAGGGATAAGGTAGGATTTAGTTTAGTTTATTGTCATGTGTACTGAGGTACAGTGAAAAGCTTTTTGTTGCGTGCTAACCAGGAGAATGGGGTTGGGAGTGAGAGAGAGTGGTGAGGACAGCGGAAAAAATCATCGGGACCTCTCTCCCCTCAATCGGGGATATTGCAACCAAACGTTGCGTGTCTAAGGCCAGCAGTATTATAAAAGACCCCACACATCTCCATCACGGTCTGTTCACTCTGCTGCCCTCGGGAAAAAGATATCGCAGCATAAGGAGCAGAACATCAAGGTTCTGCAACAGCTTCTTCCCACGAGCCATCAGACTCCTGAATGCCATGTAATGGGCTGCCACCAGTGTCTATTTATCCTTTTATCCTTTTTATCCATGTTTATCCTTCTGTTAATTTATCGTGTTGCACAGGGAGCCAAATGCAACGTAATTTCGTTTGGAACTGCATATATCAATGTATTTCTAAATGACAATAAAGTTTGTTTGAGGTTTTTTTTTAGTTGAGGGGGGAAAAATACATCAGCCATGACTGAATGGCGGAGTATGCCAGATGGGCTGAAAGGTCTAATTCTGCTCCTATGTCTTATGGTCTTACTCAAAACAGATGGACACTCTTAACAGGGTTGAACTAAAACACAGCACATGACAACACTGGAGAGGGTGAGGAGATTTACTAGGACATAAATCAAGCATACATTCTACAAGATAATGAAAAAAGGAAATACTACTTCTACAGGACATTGGTGCAAAACAAAACTAGAAAACAAGTCAGTGGTTATGCCAGAGGCATTCCGTTGCAGAGGAAGGATTAGGTTTGTGCTGGTTGGTGCCAAAACCTGATGGTCACAAGGTCGTAAGTGATAGGAGCAGAATTAGGCCATTCGGTCAATCAAGTCTTTGACTGATCACCGCTGGTCTATGTCTCCCTCCTAACCCCATTCTCCTGTCCTCTCCCCATAACCCCTGACACCCGTACTAATCAAAAATCCATATCTCTGCCTTAAAAGTACCCATTGACTTGGCCTCCACAGCCTCTGTCGTAAAGATTTCCACAGATTCAACACCCTCTGACTATAGAAATTCCTTATCATCTACTACCTCAAGGAACATCCTTGAATTTTGAGGCTATGACCTCTAGTCCTCGACTCTCCCAGTAGTGGAAACATCCTCTCCACATCCACTCTATTCAAGCCTTTCACTATTCTGTATGTTTCAATGAGGTTCCCCATCATCCTTCTAAACTCCAGCGAGTACAGGCCCAGTGCCATCAAACTCTCCTCATATGCTAACCCACTCATTCCTGGGATTGTTCTTGTAAACCTCCTCTGGACCCTCTCCAGAGCCAGCACATCCTTCCTCAGATATGGGGCCCAGAATTGCTCACGATGGCCCATGGTAGCATAGAGAAAAGGGCATGGCCCAGATGTGGGAATCCTTGATGACTGATGCCATCCACATATTTTTGATGGTGGGGAGGGCTGTATCCATGGTGAACTGGGATCAGTGAATAACTCTCTGCAGCCTAATATCATAATAGGCCATGATGCAACCAGCCAGGAATCTTTCTATAGTGTATCTGCAGAAGTTTTTTTTCAGTGGCATACCCAGTCTCTTTAACCTTTTAAGAAAGTAGAAGCTCCCTCCAGAGATGCTGCCTGACCCACTGAGTTACTCCAGCATCTTGTGTCTGCCTTCTTCATGGTGATTGGAAAGACGGCACCCGGGAAAGTCTGGGTTAGCACTCCTGTCTGTGTCTTTCGTGAGAAAGACACCCAACAAAGCTACGGAAAGGCCTAATGAACCATCGTGGCCTAAACATCCATCAGGCGAGAATGAAATGCTTGGAGAAGGAGAAAGAGGTGCAGCGTACGCACAGGCCTTGAACCTGGTGAGACGCAGGAGGAGCCGGCCGGGAGTCACCCCACAGAGCCCAGTCCCTCCACGCACTAGAGTCTCCCAACCCCTGCAGAGTAGTTATTAAGATGACTGATCCGTGGGCGGTTGCTGCTGGGACGCAAGTCGGGGCCTGATCAACCCCGGCTGGGTCGCCTGGGCGCGGGTGTCTGATGTTGTGAGACCCAAAATACCCGATGATCGCAGGTCACATCACTGAGGATGCGTCCCAGCGCATCTAGAAGATGTATATTTTCACTCTATACTCATTATTAACCCAATTTTCCTGCCTTCTCCCCATATTTCACTGGATCACCTATTTTTCTAAATGCACGAATGAGCTTGGAAGTCAAGCTAAATAAATCTGCTGGTGACATTGAGATTTTAAAGAAATAAATCACTCACTAGACTGCCACATGAAGTACAAGTGCTGACAAAGATCCCAGTGAATAGCAAATCCACCTTTGAAGTAGGAAAATATGAGATACCAGATGATTCACCTATCCTCGTCACGGATAATACTGCTGTGGCCCCATCACCCGTATCCAAATGAGTAATCACCTGTCTTTGGCATTCCACGTACTCTGCTATCATTCCAGAGATGGATGATAAATCAAATCAAGGCTGACTTGGACTTGCTGAGCAATTCAATGCAAACCGAAATGAACTCTGTCTGGAAACCACACTTGTCACAGTACTCGCCTTTTAAAAAAACCATCATTATTATTTATTTATTTTTTCGTTAGAAGCAATTGTACAAAAAAAAGTGATCGACATAGCAGTTATACAATTTTCGTACAGCTTCAGTTTTAACATTTTATAAACTATTAACTAAATAGAAGGAAAAAAGTGAAAAAAGGAAAGGAAGAAGAAAAGATTTTAAAAAAGCAAGGAAAAAAAAAGCAATGACAAAGAAGCGGAGATATATCCAACTACCCTTCCGAACGCCCGCTCACCCAGCCTCTACCATCGATTTTGAGTTTGTGTTCAACCATTATGTTGTTGAAGAAATTCAATAAAAGGAGACCATATTTTTGAAAATTCGATCTGGTTTGTCAGTCAAGATGAACCTTATTTTTTCTAAATGTAGTGTCTCGGTCATTTCTGTGATCCACATCTTCACTGTAGGAACTGTTGTCTTTTTCCAGAATTTAAGTATAAGTTTTTTTCGCAGTTATTAAACCGTAGTCAAGGAAGCGTCTTTGAAATATCTTTAGATTAGCGCAGCCCTCTGACATTCCTAATATTATTAGTTTTGGATCTGGCTCCAATGGGGTTTTAAGTGTTTTAGAAATAATATTGAATATTTCCATCCAGAAGTTTTGTATTTTTATACAGGATACAAAAGTGTGAGTTAGGGAGGCTTCTTGAAAGTGACATTTATCACAAGGAGGGGAGACAGTTGGGAAGATCTTGTTCAATTTGGTCTTTGAGTAGTATAACCTATGCAATACTTTAAATTGTATCAGGCAATGCCTGGCATTTAAAGAACAGTAGTGTATGTATAGTAGGCTTTCCTCCCATATATCTTTCACAATGGGTTGACCCAGCTCGTCCTCCCATGCTCGCCTATAATCTCAGAAGGTAGGGTGCCAATATTTAAAAGGGTATTATAAATGTAAGATATCTGCGCATGTTGTTCCATTGTTTAAAAAGGGTTCAAAGAATAAACCTAGCAATTATAGACCTGTTAATTTGACATCAGTGGTGGGCAAGTTAATGGAAAGGATACTTAGAGATAATATATATATGCATCTGGATAAACAGGGTCTGATCAGGAACAGTCAACATGGACTTGTGCCTGGAAGGTCATGTTTGACAAACCTTCTTGAATTTTTTGAAGAGGTTACTAGGGAAATTGATGAGGGTAAAGCAGTGGATGTTGTCTATATGGATTTCAGTAAGGTCTTTGACAAGGTTCCCCATGGAAGGTTGGTTAAGAAGGTTCAATCTTTGGGTGTTAATGGCGGAGTAGCAAGATGGATTCAACAGTGGCTGAATGGGAGATGCCAGAGAGTAATGGTGGATGGCTGTTTGTCAGGTTGGAAGCCGGTGACCAGTGGGGTGCCACAGGGATCTGTGTTGGGTCCACTGTTGTTTGTCATGTACATCATTGATCTAGATGATGGGGTGGAAAATTGGATAAGTAAGTATGCAGATGATACTAAGGTAGGGGGTGCTGTGGATAATGAGGTAGATTTTCAAAATCTACAGAGAGATTTGGGCCATTTGGAAGAGTGGGCTGAAAGATGGCAGATGGAGTTTAATGCTGATAAGTGTGAGGTGCTACATCTTGGCAGGGCAAATCAAATTAGGACGTACATGGTAAATGGTAGGGAATTGAGGAATGCTGTGGAACAGAGGGATCTAGGAATAACTGTGCATAGTTCCCTTTAGGTGGAATTGCATGTAGATAGGGTGGTAAAGAAAGCTTTTGGTGTGCTGGCCTTTATAAATCAGAGCATTGAATACAGGAGTAGGGAAGTAATGTTAAAATTGTGGAGTATGGTGTACAATTTTGGTCGCCTAATTATAGGAAGGATGTCAACAAATAGAGAGAGTACAGAGGAGATTTACTAGAATGTTGCCTGGGTTCCAGCAACTAAGTTACAGAGAAAGGTTGAACAAGTTAGGTATTTATTCTTTGGAGCGCAGAAGGTTAAGGGGGGACTTGATTGAGGTCTTTAAAATGATGAAAGGGATAGACAGAGTTGACCTGCATAAGCTTTTCCCATTGAGGGTAGGAAAGATTCAAACAAGAGGGCATGACATGAGAATTAAGGGAAAGAAGTTTAGGGGTAACATGAGGGGGAACTTCTTTACTCAGAGAGTGGTGTCTGTGTGGAATGATCTTCCAGCAGAAGTGGTGGAGGCAGGATCGATTTTAACATTTAAAAGTAAAGTGGATAGGTATATGGACGGGAAGGGAATGGAGGGGTATGGTCTGAGTGCAGGTAGATGGGACTAGGGGAAAATAAATGGTCGGCACGGACTGGAAGGGCCGAGAAGGCCTGTTTCCGTGCTGTAATTGTTATATGGTTATATGGTTATATCAACTTGCTTGTGTCGGCATGTCTATTCAAACAATCGTCTAATATAACTGGACCCATAAGAGATCAATCTTGTGTATATGCTTTCTTGTAATCTCAAAGTTGGAGATATCTAAAAAAATTATTGGCATTCAAATCATATTTCTCCTGCAGTTCTTGAAAAGGGGAGAGAGTCCCTTTCTGATAGAGGTCTCCCATGGTATTGATCAGTACTCACCTTTTAACAGTTGAGATCACATGTGCTAAATTGCTATTTTTTTGCCCGTCTCACACAAACACACACACGCTCAGAAATAAAGGCTAAAGGCTAGGCCACGACAGGCCATCCAGGCCTCGGCAAGGCCAGCAGCACAATCAAGGACGAGCCGCACCCCGGCCACTCCCTCTTCTGCCCTCTCCCATCGGGCAAAAGGTAAAGAAGTGTGAAAACGCACACACCTCCAGGTTCAGGGACAGTTTCTTCCCAGCTGTTATCAGGCTACCACAATTCGAGAGCAGCCCTCTGAGCTACTATCCACCTCATCGGGCTATCTTTGATCGGACTTTGCTGGCTTCACCTTGCACTAAACGTTATTCCCTTATCATGTATCTGTACACTGCAAATAGCTCGATTGTAATCATGTATTGCCTTTCCGCTGACTGGTTAGCGCTCAACAAAAGCTTTTCACTGCACCTCGGTACACGTGACAATAAACTAAACTGAACTAAATAAAGACAAAGTGGCGGAGACAGATACAATAGTGGCATTCAAGAGGCTTTTAGATAAGCCCATGGAAATGCAGGGAATAGAGGGATATGGACAATGTACAGGCAGATGAGTTCAGTTGAAATTGGCATCATGTTCAGAACAAACATTGTGGGCTGAAGAGCACATTCCTCTGCTGTGGTATGGGGAGAAACAGGAGAATGGGGTTCAGAAGGAAAGATAGATCAGTACTGATTGAATGACAGAGTAGACTTGATGGGCCGAATTGCCCAATTCTGCTCCAATCACTTATGAATATGAATATCTGTGCAAGTAACATTTCGATCAGATTCTCATAACGCTACACGGAACCTTAGTGAAGAACACAAAATGATACAAAGTGCTGGATCAACACGTCAGGCAGCATCTCTGGAGAACATGGACGTTCCGGGAGTCGGGACCCTTCCTGGTGGTCCAATTGAAAGCCCACAATATTACTCATATCCAGATGCAATAAATTATCCATCTCCAGCACCACCAGCTAATGTTCCCCTTGAGGCTGACAGTGAAAAGCAGGAGGGGTAGAATGGATAGGAAGGATAAATGAATCATCCATTGCACGTTTCCACTTGCAGCTCTGCACTCCCTTGTTGTTCTGGCACATGGCAAGCAGATTATCGACCTTCCTCCTGTACACTGACTCATCACTATTCACAAGTGGACGAAAAATGCTGGAGAAACTCAGCGGGTGAGGCAGCGTTTATGGAGAGAAGGAATAGGCCACGTTTCGGGTCGAGACCCTTTCTTCATCACCATTTGCCCAATGACAGTGGCATCGGCAGCTAGTTTAAAGATGGCATTGGACCTGTGCCTAGCTACAGAATGTGTAGGAGAGAACTGCAGATGCTGGTGAGGCAGAGGTTCACTTGCACCTCCTCCAACCTCATCTACTGTATCCACTGTTCCAGGTGTCAACTCCTTGGTGAGGCCAAGTGCAGGCCAAGTGCAGGCTTGGCGATCGTTTCGCTCAACACATCCCCTCAGTCCGCATAACCCTACCTCCAGGTGGCTCAGCATTTCAACCCCCTCCCCCCCACCCCCAATTCCAAATCTGTCTTGGACCTCCTCCATTATCAGTGTGAGGCCCAGCGCAAATTGGAGGAACAGCACCTCATATTTCGCTTGGGTAGCTTACACCCCAGCGGTATGAACATTGACTTCTCTAACTTCAAATCGCCCTTGCTTTCCCTCTCTCTCCATCCCATCCCCCTTCCCAGTTCTCCCACCAGTCCCAAGTCAAGTCAAGTCCAGTTTATTCGTCACATACACATACAAAATGTGCAGTGAAATGAAAAGTGACAATGCTCGTGGACTTTGTGCAAAAAACCAAACCAACAAACAACCAACGACCTACAAACAGAATGGAAAAGAATCACATGTTCTTTTACATATTAAATATTGTGGGCGGTATTGTGGTACAGTAAAGCTAGTCCCTGGTGAGATAGGAGTTTACAGTCCTAATGGCCTCTGGGAAGAAACATCCTTCTCATTCTCTCCGTTCTCACAGCATGGCAACGGAGGCGTTTGCCTGACCGTAGCAGCTGGAACAGTCTGTTGCAGGGGTGGAAGGGGTCTCCCATTATCTTATTGGCTCTGGAGTTGCACCTCCTGATGTCTCGTTCCTGCAGAGGGGCGAGTGAAGTTCCCATAGTGCGTTCGGCTGAACGCAGTACTCTCTGCAGAGCCTTCTTGTCCTGGGCAAGGCAATTCCCAAACCAGATTGTAGTATTTCCGGACAAGGTGCTTTCCACAGCCGCTGAGTAGAAGCACTGGATCCTTGGATCCACTGTCTCCGACTACATTCTATCTCTGTCCCGCCCACTCCCCTGACATCAGACTGAAGAAGGGTCTTGACCCGAAACGCCACCCATTCCTTTTCTCCAGAGATGCTGCCTGTTCTGTTGAGTTACTCCAGCATTTTGTATCTACCTAGCTACAGTGTCATGGGTATGGAAAGAATATGGAAATGCATGGAAGAGTATAACAACATTCAAAAGGCATTTGGATAGGAAAAATGGGCAGTAAAGGTTTAGAGGCATATGGGCTAAACGCAGGTGGTGTAGATGGGATAAGTTGGCCGGTGTGGGCAAGTTGGGCCAAAGTGCCTGCTTCCTCGTTGTATAACTCCATCACAGTCTAAGGATAAGGGGGAATTCCTTTAGGACCGAAATGAGGAAAACATTCTTTACACAGAGAGTGGTGAGTCTCTGGAATTCTCTGCCACAGAAGGTAGTTGAGGCCAGTTCATTGGCTATATTTAAGAGGGCGTTAGATGTGGCACTTGTGGCTAAAGGGATCAGGGGGTATGGAGAGAAGGCAGGTACGGGATACTGAGTTGGATGATCAGCCATGATCACATTGAATGGCGGTGCAGGCTCGAAGGGCCGAATGGCCTACTCCTGCACCTATTTTCTATGTTTCTATGTTTCTATTACTTCAAATATATATTTTGCTTCCTCCTAACTAGCGGTATCTATGACAACTTTTTAATGAAAAGTTCACCAAATTGTTTACAGTTACCGGACTTTACCGAATTCCAAAAGTGCACGAAAAAAAGTTGAGCTTCTGGTCCTGATGCTCTACTTTGTTTGATACAAAGAAAAATACAATAAGCAAGTTCGGTATTCCGAAAAACGCAAGGAATCATGGGATTTGTCAAAGGTCAATCTCAATAAAGAAAAAGCAAACGAAGTGCTGACTGTATAAACTGTGTATAAATTCTTATCTTTATTCATGATTTATGTGTAAAAATATATCTAATCTGAGGAGCGGGGGTGTCAAGTAGCAGTAGAGCGGGGAGTAACAGCGAGAGAGAGGGGGAAGATGTGAGTGGGAGACAAGGTGGGAGGAGAGACTGGACTGGCGGAGTGACATTCTTGGCAGCTGCACGCACACAGACCTGCGCCTCATCCGCAATTGGGATCGAACCAGGATCCTTGGCGTTACAAGCGCTGCCGAACAGAGCGGGGAACGGTACCCTGGGAGCCGGAGCCAGTAACTTCACTCCGCGCCGGCTGCAAGCCCGGCCCGACACCTCCGGCCGTTTTGGCAACACCCAGACAGGGACGGGACACCCGGGAGTGGACGGGTACGGCCCAGCAGCTCAGTGGCTCGACGGGCCGAATGGCCTACTCCTGCACCTATTTTCTATGTTTCTATGTGCCTGACGTATGCAGGAAAAGGCAACTTTTGCCAGTCAGCCAAACACCCCAAGAGCTTAAAATGGAATGAAAGCATAGGATGTGGTTTCAGGTAGGGGTGACCATTTCCTGCTAAATTACATGTCATTACTGTGGCACTCGTCCAGGTTAAGGTTTAAGATTTAACGACTCGTGAAACACGTTTAAAAGAATATTAAAATGGACTCATGCTGACAAGAATAGAGAATGAGCACACACCACAAAACGCAAAGAGGATTGTTTATACATCAATGTTGTTCTTATAGCACTAAAGTCACGAAGGGCTCTGAAAATAGGTTTGGAGAACTTTTTTGAACAATAACGCGTTTCTTAACGGGAGCCAAAGGGGTGCTGCAACTTGGAGCTAACACAAGATTAAAACTTGGTCCAAGTTAAAAAAGCATCATTTGGATAAGATCGGGTGTCAGGAGTTATGGGGAGAAGGCAGGGAAATTTGGTTAGGAGGGAGAGATAGGAGGGAGAAATAGGAGGGAGAGATAGATCAGCCATGAGGGGCCGAATGGCCTCACTTATGACGGTCAAACCTCTTCCAGCTTTCTTTCCCCCACCCCCACACAATCAGTCTGAAGAAAGGTCCCGACCCACTGTTCTTCTTGTAGGATGCTGAGCCGACAAGTTCTTCCTACATCATCCCACAAGTTCTTCTTCTTGTAGGATGCGCTCGTCATCCTACGAGAAGAACTTGTGCATGGAAATGCTCCATGGACCATTGGTAGTGTGAAAAACAATGAGAACAAGTTTAATTCAGCAAAGATAGACACAAAATGCTGGAGTAACTCCATGGGTCAGGCAGCATCTCTGGAGAGGAGTGGGTGACGTTTATGGTGAGGACCTATCTTCAGACCCACCCGAAATGTCACCCATCTTCCTCTCCAGAGATGCTGCCTGACACACTGAGTTACTCCAGCATTGTGTGTCTATCTTCAGCATAAACCAGTCCCTGCAGTTCCTTTTTACACATTCAATTCAGCCTTTGGATCATGACCTGATACAAACGTAAAAATGCGGCAAAGATGGTGACTTGATGCTTTATGGGAAAGACACAAAGTGCTGGAGTAACTCAGCAGATCAGACAGCACCTCTGGTAAGCATGGATAGGTGACGTTTCGGGCTGGGATGCCTTCTTCTGAAGAAGACTCCCAACCCGAAATGTCACCCTTCAATGTTCTCCAGAAACGCTACCCGACTCGGAGTTACCCCAGCACTTGATAAATGTCTCTCCTTGATAAACCAGCATCTGCAGTTCCTGGTTTTGACTTGATGAGAAGGCTGTCAAACTACAAATGGGAAAGCTCAAGATGTTCAGTCGAAATATTACAATAGACAATAGACAATGGACAATGGACAATAGGTGCAGGAGTAGGCCATTCAGCCCTTCGAGCCTGCACTGTCATTCAATGTGATCATGGCTGATCATCCCCAATCAGTACCCCGTTCCTGCCTTCTCCCCGTATCCCCTGACTCTGCTATCTTTAAGAGCCCTATCTAGTTCTCTCTTGAAAGCATCCAGAGAACTGGCCTCCACCGCCCTCTGAGGCAGAGAATTCCACAGACTCACCACTCTCTGTGAGAAAAAGTGTTTCCTCGTCCCCGTTCTAAATGGCTTACTCCTTATTCTTAAACTGTGGGCCCAGGTTCTGGACTCCCCCAACATCGGGAACATGTTTCCTGCCTCTAGTGTGTCCAAGCCCTTAACAATCTTATATGTTTCAATGAGATCCCCTCTCATCCTTCTAAACTCCAGAGTGTACAAGCCCAGCCGCTCCATTCTCTCTGCATATGACAGTCCCGCCATCACGGGAATTAACCTAGTAAACCTACGCTGCACTCCCTCAATTGCAAGAATTTTCGACCGAATTTTTATGAGTCTCATGCACGGACACAAGGGTAAGCCAAAAACACAACAATGTTTGCATTATCTACATGTGGTGTCATGTCGTGTTTGAAGATGGATCATCTGATTAACTTTATGAAAGGTGTGGATATGTGTAAAGTACAAACAAATGGCAACTGTGTGCGGTGAAAGCAAGGAATTAGTAGACAGTATGAGTGCTGAAAATCTAGTGAATAAACCTCTGAGAGATGAACGAGGGGAGTGTATGGACATTGACAAGGATGCTCCTGTTACATTGATGAAATCATAGAGAACGTGCTTCGAATCATAATAAACCTAACGTTCAAGCAGCAATTGACAAAGAAGGGAAGCCAGAGGAATCAGTCTCTTGGAGAGTTGCTGCTGAAGGAGGCAAAACGACCTTGAAACCCAACTTATGAAATTAAGATGGAGTAACTCAGCTCGTCAGGCAGCATCTCTGGAGAAAAATAGACAATAGGCAATAGGTGCAGGAGTAGGCCATTCGGCCCTTCAAGCCAGCGCCGCCATTCAATGTGATCATGGCTGATCATCCACAATCAGTAACCCGTTCCTGCCTTCTCCCCATATCTCCTTGAAGATAGGGCTATCTTCAAGAGCCCTATCTAGCTCTCTCTTGAAAGAATCCAGAGAACCGGCCTCCACTGCCCTCTGAGGCAGAGAATTCCACAGACTCACCACTCTCTGAGAGAAAAAGTGTTTCCTCATCTCCGTTCTAAATGGCTTTCCCCTTATTCTTAAACTGTGGCCCCTGGTTCTGGACTCCCCAAACATCGGGAACATGTTTCCTGCCTCTAGCGTGTCCAATCCCATAATAATCTTATATGTTTCAATGAGATCCAAAGATTTAGAAGATCCCGAAGAATAAGATTTCAATATGATTCAATAAGATCAAAGGACAGGTGATATTTCGTGTCGGGACCCTACTGGACCTTGAAACCTCTTGAGCAATGGATAATAGAAACAAAAGACTCCACATGCTGGATTGCATAATTAAAAATACATAAAGTGGCTCAGAGAGCAACCCTGGAGAACATGAACATGAAGAAGTCTCGACCCGAAACATCACCTATTCCTTCTCTCCAGAGATGCTGTCTGACCCGCTGAGTTAAGGACTGTGCCACTTGGGCCTCATTTGCGCGTCATCATTTACGCGTCGTGACGCGCACGTGATGCGTGCATGGCGTGCATTACACGTGCATGGTGAGGCGTGGTGGCGTAGGCAGTGACACGCGGGCCACCAGGATTTTGGGATTCACAAAATCCTGTATGACACTCAAATGACTCCCAAGTGGGACGGGCCCTTAACTCCAGCTTTTTGTGCCTATCTTTGGTTCTATTCATTTATTTATTTATTTATTTTAAATTATTTTTCAGAAGTACAAGAATATGGCACCAAGGTGCCTAATATATATTGATATATTACATTTTATGTACAGCTTCTTATTTTGTAAATAATCAAAAAGAAAAAGAGAAAATAGATAATAAAAGATAGAAAAACGTGTGATATCTAGTGTGTGAAAAGGAAAAAAGTGTGAAAGAAGAGATTTGAAAAAAAAAGCAGATAGAAAGAGAAAGAGTAGCAAGTAAGAGATTAAAGGGCCTGTCCCACCAGCATGCAACTCTATGCGATTAGCGCGACCTAACGTGGTCGCTTGAGCCGTCCGGCGTCGCGGGGCCGGTCCCACTTCGATCGCCGGAGCCGTGTGGAATTGTGTGGAGTTCGTCCCGACACCGCGCGGGGCTCCGAAAAACCGACTATGTCCAAAAATTCCGCGCGGCAACGGCTTGTCGGCTCACAGTCGCCTCGACATTTTCACACCGCCCCGACATCGTGCCTCCGTGAACCTATTTGTAAGTGCCTCCGTGACCCTCTATGTGTGTGGCTCCGTGGCCCTGTGTGTGTGTGTGCCTCGGTGCCCCTCTCTGTGTGCCCCTCTCTGTCCTGGCGAACTTACCTTGGACTTCGCTCCAAGTTCGCCTCACTTTGCGCCGCGTTGCGCCACTCACCCGACCTCCGCGCGACCCCTACTGCCGGTTTGGTCGCGCTTGCTGCATGCTGGTGGGAACGGCCCTGTACAGGGGATCACCCGACCTCCGCGCTGCCCCCGCTTCTAGTTTGATCGCGTTCATCGCATAGAGTTGCATGCTGGTGGGACAGGCCCTTAAGGAGATCGTTATCTATATTCTACCTTTGGTTTAAACCAGCATCTGCAGTTTCTTCCTACTCTAGCACTTTGTGTCTTTTTCAGCAATGAGAGTGCTTTTCTTTCCTTGAGGTTTGAGATGCTAGTTAGACACAAAAAGATGGAGTAGGATTGTAGGCTAATTGGCTTGGTAAAATTGTAAATTGTCCCGTGTGTGTGTGTGTGTGTGTGTGTGTGTGTGTGTGTGTGTGTGTGTGTGTGTGTGTGTGTGTGTGTGTGTGTGTGTGTGTGTGTGTGTGTGTGTGTGTGTGTGTGTGTGTAGGATAGTGTTAATGTGCGGGGATCGCTGGTCAGCGCGGACACGGTGGGCCGAAGGGCCCGTTTCCCCGCTGTATCTCCAAGCCAAAGTTAACTAAACATACGGATTGATTTATTATCCTAAAAATAAAGCTGCAATTTTGCTAAATACCAGAGGTCTTAGTTGTCATGGAAATCTCCCAGTAACAAAGTTGTGTAACACTCTGTTCGTTCTCCCTGTTACCAACCCGCCCTCCCCCTCCCCCCCCTCCTCCTCCCCCCCACGCCCCAATCTATCACATTCCTCCACAACCCATGAGCTGTTTTATTCGAATGGTATAAACATCTAATCACGGTTCCGCAGCCTCCACTTCCACCACTGACTAATTTAATTTCACCAAACACGAGTCAACCTTTAACATCCGAGTAGTTACATTTTCTAAACGATCCACTTCTCCGCTCAGGGTGAATGGCGTCATCTTTGCAGATCCTTAATTAACAATCACAGCATGTTTCTTCTTTCCAAGTTGAAACCAAGCAGTGTTGATAAAAAAAAAAACTACATTGAAAAGAACCAGCCTCAAAAGCCCATTCTGTATAAGACCCATCATGTGTGTCAATTTATACCACCAGACACTTCACATAACTTCAGTCAGTTTTCCAGGGAGTAAAATGCACTGAGTCATTGCTTCATCTATAATTCCTGAACTCAAGCCAAGGCAGCACAATTCTGCATTCTCAAAAGGCAACAAAGGACAACAAAAAATGCCGATAGGAGGTTTCCAACCAAGAGGATCAAAATTAATGTTCATAACTTCTAGGAGCAGAATTAGGCCATTCGGCCCATCAAGACTACTACCCCATTTAATCATGACAGATCTATCGTTCGCTCTCAACCCCATTCTCCTGCCTTCTCCCCATAACCCCCGGCACCCGTACTAATGAAGAATCGGCACGGTAGAGTTGCTGCCTTACAGCCGAAGGAGCACCGGAGATCAGGGTTCGATCCCGACTACGGGCGCTGTCTGTACGGAGTGTGTATGTTCTCCCCGGGACCTGGATGGGTTTTCTCCGAGATCTTCGGTTTCCCACACTACAAAGACGTACAGGTTTTTGTAGGTTAATTGGCTTGGTAAAAATTATCCCGTGTGTGTGGAGGATAGTGTTAATATGCGGGGATCGCTGGTCGGCACGGACCCGTGAGCTGAAGGGCCTGTTTCCGCACTATATCTCTAAACTAATACTAAACTAAACTAAATCTATCAATCTCCGCCTTAAAAATATCCATTCATTGGCCTCCACAAGAGGCAATGAATTCCACAGATTCACTACCCTTGGACTAAAGAAATTCCTCCTTGGCTCCTTTCTAAAGGTACATGCTTTTATTCTAACAGTAAATTACAAGGATGTTGCCAGGAATCGAGGATCTGAGCTACAGGGAGATGAGAGCTACTTCAGAGTATCGAAGAGAGATCGAGCAACTGTCCATATGGTACCAGCACAACAACCTGGCCCTCAACACCAGCAAAACCAAGGAACTGATTGTAGACTTTGGGAGGAGTACGATGGGGACCCACAGTCCTGTTTATATCAACGGGTCGATGGTTGAAAGGATCAAGAGCTTCAAATTCCTGGGCGTGCACATCTGTGAAGATCTTTCCTGGTCCGAGAACACGGATGCAATTATTAAGAAAGCTCATCAGCGCCTCTACTTCCTGAGAAGATTACGGAGAATTGGTCTGTCAAGGAGGACTCTCTCTAACTTCTACAGGTGCACAGTAGAGAGCTTGCTGACCGGTTGCATCGTGGATTGGTTCAGCAATTTGAGTGCCCTGGAGAGGAAAAGACTACAAACCGTAGTAAACACTGCCCAGTCCATCATCGGCTTTGACCTCCCTACCATTGAGGGGATTTATCGCAGGGAGGCTGCCAAGGCTGGCAGCATCATCAAGGACTCACACCATCCTGGCCACACACTCATCTCCCTGCTACCTTCGGTAGCAGCCTGAAGACTGCAACAACCCGGTTTAGGAATAGCTACTTCCCCACAGCCATCAGGCTATTAAACCTGGCTCGGAACTCTGAACATTAATATCCCTCCATCTGCACTTATTTGCACTTTATTAATTTATTAATTCATGGGTGTATTTACGTATATAATTGTAGTCAATGCCTACTATGTTCTGTTGTGCTATGCAAAGAAAGGTTTTCATTGTCCTGTCAGGGACACATGACAATAAAGAAGGGTCTGAAGAAGGGTCTCGATCCGAAACATCGCCTATCTCCTTCGCTCCTTAGATGCTGCTGCACCCGCTGAGTTTCTCCAGCTTTTTGTGTAACCAAATGACAATAAACTCTTTTGACTTTGATTTTGACTTTTGAATAGGTGGGGAATCTATTCGCTGGAGTGCATGAGGATAAGGGGTGATCTTATACTGTAGAGGTGTATAAGATCATGAGAGGAATAGATCGGGTGGACACAGGATCTCT
Organism: Raja brachyura; assembly: GCA_963514005.1. The sequence goes on along the minus strand of OY740782.1, from coordinate 145,336,671 downwards.
TGCCCAGAGTAGGTGAATCAAAAGACCAGAGGACATAGGTTTAAGGTGAGGGGGTACTTTGGTGAGGGAGATTTTACAGGAACCCAAGGGATAATGTTTTCAAGCAAAGGATGGTGGGTGCATGGAATGAGCTGCCGGAGGAGGTAGTTGAGGCTGGGACAATCGCAACATTTATGAAACAATTAGACAGGCACATGGATAGGATAAGTTTAGAGGGATATGGGCCAAATGCAGGCATGTGTACAAAATCATGAGAGGAATAGATCGGGTTGGTGCACCGAGTCTCTTGACCAGAGGACACAGGTTCAAGGTGAAGGGGAAATGATTTAATAGGAATCCGAGGGGGTATCCATTTCACACAAAGGGTGGTGAGTGTATGGAACAAGCAGCCGGAGGAGGCAGTTGAGGCTGGGACTATCCCATCTTTTAAAAAACAGTTAGACAGGTACATGGATAGGACATGTTTGGAGGGATATGGGCCAAACACAGGCAGGTGGGACTAGCGTAGCCGGTGTGGGCAAGTTGGGCCGAAGGGCCTGTCTTCACGCTGTATGACTCTATCTATTAATTATTGCTACATAGTTGTTGATTAATACGTTAAAACATTTCCAGCAAATTGTTTCCTTCCTTTCATGCATCCAAATTAGCCTGTCCAGAACATCCAAGTATGGACGTAGCAAGAGGATAAAACCGGGATAATTCCCAAAATGGAATCATCAGTTTTTCCAATGTCATTTTATTAATGAGAAACAGATCCCCAATTCAGGAGTTACCAAAAACATCCAAACTTAACAACGTGCTTAAAAGAGCTCAGGAGGGCGGTGGAGGCCGATTCTCTGGATGCTTTCAAGAGAGAGCTAGATAGGGCTCTTAAAGATAGCGGAGTCAGGGGATATGGGGAGAAGGCAGGAACGGGGAACTGATTGGGGATGATCAGCCATGATCACATTGAATGGCGGTGCTGGCTCGAAGGGCCGAATGGCCTACTCCTGCACCTATTGTCTATTGCCTATTGAGTGCAAGGCTTTTTTGAAGCAATTTAAAAAAGCACAGAAGATAGACGCAAAATGCTGGAGTAACTCAGCAGGACAGGCAGCATCTCTGGAGAGAAGGAATGTGTGACATTTCGGGTCGAGACCCCTTTTCCATTAATTCATTATTTTATTAATTAATTGTTCATTAAGTTAAAAAATACCATTCATTTACAATGCCCAGTGGCAGTTTTGCAAGATACAGATCCCCTGGTGCACCAAATCAGCACCGTAATATATCACCCTATAATAATCCCATTTTATCCTGCACACATTCCCTTTCATTTGCTCCAGATTTTACCAGCCATCTGCACACTAGGGTCAATTATAAAAGTCAAATACAAAACTATAAAAGGAATGGACACGCTCGATGCAGGAAAATGTGTTCCCAATGTTGGGGGAGTCCAGAACCAGGGGTCACACAGGTTAAGAATAAAGGGGAGGCCATTAAAAACTGAGATGAGAAAAAGCACAGAAGATAGACGCAAAATGCTGGAGTAACTCATCAGGACAGGCAGCAACTCTGGAGAGAAGGAATGTGTGACATTTCGGGTCGAGACCCCTTTTCCATTATTTAATTATTTTATTAATTAATTGTTCATTAAGTTAAAAAATACCATTCATTTACAATGCCCAGTGGCGGTTTTGCAAGATACAGGTCCCCTGGTGCACCAAATTTTTCACCCAGAGAGTTGTGAATCTGTGGAATTCTCTGCCACAGAAGGCAGTGGAGGCCAAGTCACCGGATTAATTTAAAAGAGAGATAAGGGCTGTCCCACTTGGGCGACATTTTGGGCGACAGCCTAAAAAGAGGTTGTGGCTTCCTGGTCGGGTCGAGACGCGGGCGTGATGCGTGGTGATGCAATGTCTCCCCGCCGTCCCAGGATTTTGGAATGTTCAAAATCCTTGCACGACATCTGCGTGTCTTATCATGTCGTGCGCCCGTTCGCAGGATGGCGCACGGGTGACGCGTGGCTACGCGTGGTGATGCACGGTCATTGCCTATGCTAATTTATTTTGCGTCACCGTGCATCACCCCGCATCATCCGTATGACGTTGTGCGTCATGATGCGTGGCGTTGCGGCGCGTCCCCTTTTTTTGTAGGGAAGCCGTCAATCAAATGACGTCACCGTCGTATATCTTGCCGTATCCTGTCGCAGGTGGACGTACGTTGACGCCGCTCGACGGCTGTGACGTCACAGGCGCTGTCCTGTGCTGCCGTATGCTGTCGCATGCTGTCCTATGGTGACGCACGGTGATGCGTGGAAATTGGTGACGCATGGTGGAAATTGGTGACGCATGGTGGCGTACCTTGACACACCCCGTCGCACTACTTGACGGTTTTCAGATGCCATCGGGCATCAGTCACCGACGGCCGTCATCGCCCATTAAATCGCAAAGTGGAACAGGCCCTTTAGATAGAGCTCTAGGGGCTAGCAGAATCAAGCGATATGGGGAGAAGGCAGGCACGGGTTACTGATTGTGGATGATCAGCCATGATCACAACGAATGGCGGTGCTGGCTTAATGGGCCAAATGGTCTCCTCCTGCACCTGTTGTCTATGTATCTAATTGACATCAGCCGATTGATCTATATGCCGTTGGTATATGGGAGGCAATGGAGGTACTATCACTATGTTTAGTGGATACTATTACATCGTTTAAGAAATATATAGACAGGAGCATGGAAAGGATAGGCTTAGACCAGGGGTTCCCAACATTTTTCGTCCCGTTTACCCCTGGCAACTTTAATAGCACATATCAATGTTATTTCGCTTATTTATGAACAACTAATGATGAAACATAGAAACATAGAAATTAGGTGCAGGAGTAGGCCATTCGGCCCTTCGAGCCTGCACCGCCATTCAATATGATCATGGCTGATCATCCAACTCAGTATCCTGTACCTGCCTTAGTGAACAGATGCTGGTACACCAGAACCAGACACAGTCAATCAATGAGAAAAAATATGTACAAATCCAGAAGGTAGGCAAAATTTACCCCAGGTTGGGAACCCTTGCTATAGGCATTAAAAAAATCAACCAGTGATGGGAGCAGGAGTCACGTATGGGGCTGTCCTTAAAAAAGGACAGATGTTACCCCAGGTTGGGAACCCTTGGTTTGGAGGGATATTTGCCAAATGTGGGCAGATGGGACTAGTGTTGATAGGACATGTTGGTCAGTGTGGACAAATTGGGCCAAAGGGCCTGTTTCCTGGTTCTGTGACTCTAACAAGGGGGAACTCATGCAGTCACAGAGAGAATGTGCAGACTCTATTCACTGACTATATGAAGGGGTAGCTGAGCTCAGCATTGTAACTCAATAAATACCCGGTGGTAGGATTAGATGAAAAGATCTATTCTGAGATTTGTATACACGTCTCTATAGATATTGTTATGTGAAGTTGTTCCATTCATTGTTAAGATGTATACTTCAATTTTTTTAAAAATATAATCAGTTTGCTTGTATTATTATTTTTTTTAATTATTTTTTTTTAAAAACATTTTTAAACTTTTTTAAATTTTTTATTTTTTTTATATAATCATAATCAATATTATTTAATGACAATCTTCATTGATTATACACCTATTTCACCTTTTTACTTTCTAAAAAAAAATAGAAGCTTACATAAATCATTCCGTAATATTTGTATAACTTTTGAAACAAGTTAAAAGTGTATTTGAAAAACTGTTATTTCATTGGCAATATGCATTGCTTCTAATAAAAATATATATTTTTAAAAAGAATGTGCAGACTCTACATCAAGATCAAACCTGGATCAATGGAACTGCAAGACCGCAGCTCTTCCAGCTGTGCCACGGTTAGTGATCACGCATTGTCTTCCCGCCGACTGGTTAGCACGCAACAAAAATCTTTTCACTGTACCTCGGTACACGTGACAATAAACTAAACTAACTGATAAGATATCATTCACCACAACAGTTTCAAAATACCAAATGGAAAAAATGGTTTACATTTCTGCAAAGAAAATACTTGGGCGTCTTGTTCAAACCCATATGTACAGGGTGCTGTATCATGTTGGTTTCCCCACCACAGTAAATGGCTCACCTGCATATTTTGCTTTGTTGTTTTCATCCATGGACCAGAAGCAATGGTCAAAAGCGAAGACCTAGTTAAAAAAAATAATTCAACTTTACTGGAGAAAACAGCGACTACTTTGGCCAGTTTGTGGTGACCTTCCACCTCCCCCCAACCCAGGTCAAAGCAACTTGCAAAACAACCACAAACATCAATGCCAAGAAAAAGAGTTTAACTTGCATGAAAAATACAATGTTTTTTTTCTACAAGGCCTAGATAGAGTGGAGAGGATGTTTCCACTAGTGGGTGAGTCTAGGACCAGAGGCCACAGCCTCAGAATAAACTAACATACCTTTAGGGAGGTGATGAGGAATTTATTTAATCAGGGGGTGGTGAATCTGTGAAATTCATCGCCACAGAAGGCTGGGGAGGCCAAGTCAATGGATATTTTTAAGGCAGAGACAGATTCTTGATTGGTGAGGGGGTCAGGGGTTAGGGGACGAAGGCAGGAGAATGGGGATGAGAGGGAGAGCTAGACCTGCCATAATTGAACGGCGAAGTGGATTTGATAGTCCCAATGGCCTAACTCTGCTCCTATCGCTTATGAATTTATGAAACTTTATTCAAGTACTGAATTAAGAAAACACAACAATGTGTCATTTTATAAGCTTAACTTACATTTTGGACAATTCATTATTGGATTAATTGAATCATCCTACCACAACCAAAGAGCAGTGCTGAACTACCATCTACCTCATTGGTGACCCTTGGACGATATTTCATCAGACTTTATGCTTGTGCTTGCACTAAACGTTATCATATATCTGTACACTGTAAATGGCTCAATTGTAATCATGTATTGTCTTTCTGCTGACTGGTTAGCACGCAACAAAAGCTTTTCACTATACCTCGGTACATGTGACAATAAACTAAACTGAACTAAATATACACGGTTATATGGCATGAGAAAGAACTGACATTTTTGTACACGATAGTTACTAAATGCAATCAGTGAAATCTGCTACCAAGGGTGGGCCAGAATATTTAAGTATGTCAATGTACTGCAACTTGAAGTCCATCTTTAGCTCATTCATTGAAAGGTGGGACTGCTTTACCAAGGAAAACTAGATGACACGTCCTTGGATCCTAACTATTTAATACCCAGTAGCTGTTCCGCAAGTTATTGCATACCTTGAGGTGCTCCTTACAAAGCATTTCTTAACGGTACTATCAGTAGACAAAAAGAGTCTCGACCTGAAACGTCACCCATTCCTTCTCTCCAGAGATGTTGCTTGTCCTGCTGATTTATATACAATAGACAATAGGTGCAGGAGTAGGCCATTCGGCCCTTCAAGCCAGCACCGCCATCCAATGTGATCATGACTGATTATCCCTAATCAGTACCCCGTTCCTGCCATCTCCCCATATCCCCTGACTCCGCTATTTTTAAGAGACCTATCTAGCTCTCTCTTGAAAGGATCCAGAGAACCTGCCTCCACCGCCCTCTGAGGCAGAGAATTCCAGACTCACCACTCTCTGTGAGAAAAAGTGTTTCCTCACCTCCGTCCTAAATGGCTTACTCCTTATTCTTAAACTTTGGCCCCTGGTTCTGGACTCCCCCAACATCGGGACCATGTTTCCTGCCTCTAGCATGTCCAAGCCCTTAACAATCTTATATGTTTCAATAAGATCCCCTCTCATCCTTCTAAACTCCAGAGTGTACAAGCCCAGCTGCTCCATTCTCTCAGCATATGACAGTCCCGCCATCCCGGGAATTAATCTTGTAAACCTACGCTGCACTCCCTCAATAGCAAGAATGTCATTCCTCAAATTAGGGGACCAAAACTGCACACAATACTCCGGGTGTGGTCTCACTAGGGCTCTGTACAACTGCAGGACCTCTTTGCTCCTATATTCAATTCCTCTTGTTATAAAGACCAACATGCCATTCGCTTTCTTCACTGCCTGCTGTACCTGCATGCTTACTTTCATAGACTGATGTACAAGGACCCTCAGATCCCGTTGTACTTCCCCTTTTCCCAACTTGACGCCATTTAGATAGTAATTTACTCCAGCATTTTGTGTCTATCAGTAGACACCATAATAGTGTCCACGTGATACTGGGCGATGCAGTGGTGAAGCGGTCGAGTTGCTGCCCTACAGCGCCAGAAACCCGGGTTCAATTCTGACCACGGGTCCTGTTTGTGCGGAGTTTGTAACATTCTCCCTGTGACCGCACCCGTTTTCTCCGGGTGATCCGGTTTCCTTCCACACTCCACAGACGCGCAGTTTGTAGGTCAATTGGCTTATGTATTAGGATAGAACTGGTGTACCGGTGATCTCTGGTCTAAGTGGACTCGATGGGCTGCAGGGCCTGTTTCTACGCTGTATCTCTAAACTAAACCAGAACTAAATGGCAAACATGCAATTCACATTATAAGACAAATGATTGAACAAGCCAATTTTGGTCTGATTGGGACAGGGGGAGCACGCCATTAATTCCGTCTCTTCCTTACATTGGACAAAGCCATTTTCAACTTCCAACTTTCTCAGCGAAAGGAGAAAACTCAGTAAAATGTCCCATTTTAAAGATTTCAATCATGTACAGAATCCTGCATAGAGGCAATGCAATAATGACAAGGAAAACTATTTACTATAGTCACTTAAGGCAATAATTAAGTTTAACAAATGTTTAAAAAAATGTAATGATTGTCTGCAAACACTTAGCTGCTGCGTGCTTCCTACAAAGAAATATTAAGTCTAAGAATGCAAATATCCAGAAAATATGAAAGCAAATTGTTCATATTATACAGCTTGGAAACAGGTCCTTCGGCCCAAATTGCCCACGTCGACCAACATGTCCCATCTACACTAGTCCCACCTACCTGCCATTTGTCCCATATCCCTAAACCTTTCCTATCCACATACCAGTGCAAATGTCCATTAAAAGAATTTCCGAACATTGTCTCATTCATATGCGATACTTTATTTTGAAGAACTACGAATTGTGAGTTGCTGCCTCACATCGCCAGAGACTCGGGCTTGATCCTGACGAACGGGTGCAGTCCGCACGGAGTTTGTACGTTCTCCACTCGACCTGCATGGGTTTTCTCCATGTGTTCCGGTTTCCTCCCACACTCTAATTGGCTTGGTAAAATTGTAAATCGTCCCTAGTGTGTGTGTGTGTGTGTGTGTGACAGATAGGTCTAGTGTGCGCAAATCACTGGTCCACGTGGACTCGGTGGGTGGAAGGGCCTGATTTCACGCTGTATCGTAGCTGTAACTAAACTAGCTTGTAGGAAGCACTTGACCTAATAGAATTAGCTGACATACCTTAGGCACTTTTCTTTAACAGTAGGATCAGTCCATCAGAGCAGAATACATGTTGAAAAATGCATCAGATCCACCAGGACACGGACAAGGATTTTGTTTGGGGGGGGGAGAGAAAAAGGAAAATAAAATTAATTTCCAGAGCATTTATCACCGAAGACCACATGTATTTTCATTTCAGCTCCCTTTCATTGCTTGCAGAAATAAAGCCTTTGCAATTAACTCCACCTTATTTTCATTGTTGAATTTATTAAACATTTTTTGCGTTCTACTGGGATGAATACGATACGATAAGATTACGATATAACTTTATTCATCCCCGGAGGGAAACTGGGCTGCAGGGATGAATAAAGTTTAATCGTATCGTAATAATAGACAAGATACATCCTTTTAAAAGAAGTTTATTGGCCAAGTATACACATACAAGGAATTTGCCTTGGTGCTCCGCCCACAAGTAACAACATGACATACAGTGACAGTTACGAATGACTCAGAAAACACTAAACGCTAATAATAATAAAACATTAATGATAAAACACCATTGATCAAGCATGTGAACCAACAAAATACCAGATCAAAGGGAGGCTACAGATTTTTGGCTGTTGAGTCGAGCAACTGCTCGTGGATTAAAAACTGTTTTTATATCTGGCTGTGGCAGCTTTGACAGTCCGGAGTCGCCTTCCAGAGGGAAGTGATTCAAAGAATTTGTGGCCAGGGTGAGAGGGGTCAGAGATGATCTTGCAGAGGAAGACATCAGCAGCCACAAGCGATAGACCTGTTGGTGATAATTGAGCTACGTCGACTCTCAATGTTTCAGGGGACACCCAGGCAGTAATTCTATCTAGAGAGACCAATGGGTTGGTGATCTAGAAGAGAAGTTTCATTCCTCCTCTTCCCCACTCAAATCGGGCAGAAGATACAAGGGCTTTACAGGGCATACCATCCAATTCAGGAACAGTTTTCATCTCTGTGTATGAAGGAACTGCAGACGTTGGTTTAAACCAAAGATGGACACAAAATGCTGGAGTAACTCAGCGGGACAGGCAGGATCTCTGTGGAGAAGGATCTGAAGAAGGGTCTCGACCCCAAATGTCACCCATTCCTTCTCACCAGAGATGCTACCTGTCCTGCTGAGTAAAGGGGCCTGTCCCACTTGGGCGTCATTTGCGTGTCATGCAGGTGGCGCGCGAAGATTTTGTGAATCACAAAATCTTGGGACACCGCACGTCACTGCCTACGTCACCATGCGCGCGTAATACACGTCGTGCGTCGTGACGCGTACATTATGTCGCGTAAATGACGCCCAAGTGGGACAGGCCCTGTACTCAGGCATTGTGTGTTTATCTACAGTTTCATCTCTGCTGTTATCAACTATTGAATAGTCCTCTCATAAACTATGGGTGTAATCCTGGTCTCCCAACCTACCTCATTGCAGACCTTGCACGTTAAAAAAAAATTGCACTTTCTCCACATCTGCACATGATTGTTAAGGGTTTGGACACGCTAGAGGCAGGAAACATGTTCCCGATGTTGGGGGAGTCCAGAACCAGGGGCCACAATTTAAGAATAAGGAGTAATCCATTTAGACGGAGATGAGGAAACACTTTTTCTCACAGAGAGTGGTGAGTCTGGGGAATTCTCTGCCTCAGAGGGCGATGGAGGCAGGTTCTCTGGATGCTTTCAAGAGAGAGCTAGATAGGGCTCTTAAAAATAGGGGAGTCAGGGAATATGGGGAGAAGGCAGGAACGGGGTACTGATTGGGGATTATCAGCCATGATCATATTGAATGGCGGTGCTGGCTTGAAGGGCCAAATAGCCTACTCCTGCACCTATTGTCTATTGCAATGTTATAACTTTGAAACACTATATTCTGCACTCTGGTATATTTTCTCTTTGCACTAGCTGTTGTACTTGTGTTTGGTTTAATTGTACTTATGATATGATTCGACTGCACAGCAAACAGATGAAGTTCTGACTATCTCAGTGCACAGGCCAATAATAAACTGATACCAATACATAGCAACAAGCGAGCCTGAGATAAGTAAGTGGCAATCTTATGGATATCTCCATTTAAATAGTTGCTTTGTACAAAATAAGGTCATTTTGTTACAAAGTTAGTCCTCGAAATGCTACCCATAGCTCATATTAATAGTATATTAATATGATATATTAATCATCATATTAAATAAGTGTAAACAGTGATGAGTAGGAAGGAACTGCAGATGCAGGTTTACACTGAAAGTAGACACAAAGTGCTGAGGCAACTCAGTGGATCGGGGAGCATCTCTGGAGAGAAGGAACAGGTGATGTTTCGGGTTGAGAGGAAGGGTCTCGACCCGAAACGTCACCCATTCTTTCTCTCCAGGGATGCTGCCTGTCCCGCTGAGTTACTCCAGCATGTTTGTGTCTATAAACAGTAATGAATTGGGGACCAAAGATGATCAAGTTCAAGTTCAAGAGAGTTTATTGTCATGTGTCCCTGACATGACAATGAAATTCTTGCTTTGCTTCAGCACAACAGAACATAGTAGGCATTGACTACAAAACAGATCAGTGTGTCCATATACCATTATATAAATACATACACACATGAATAAATAAACTGATAAAGTGCAAATAACAGATAATGGGTTATTAATGTTCAGAGTTCTAATAGCCTGATGGCTGTGGGGAAGTAGCTATTCCTGAACCTGGTCGTTACAGTCTTCAGGCTCCTGTACCTTCTACCCGAAGGTAACAGGGAGATGAGTGTGTGGCCAGGATGGTGTGGGTCTTTGATGTTACTGCCAGCCTTTTTGAGGCAGCGACTGCGGTAAAGCCCCTCGATGGAAGGATGGTCAGAGCCGATGATGGACTGGGCAGTGTTTACTACTTTGCCTCTCTATACAAATACTCAAGTTTCTGCTCTCCACCTACTCTCTTCCCTGTTGCACCTTTTGAGCATGTGAATTTATCGGACTTTACTGGCTTTACCTTGCACCAAACGTTATTCCCTTATCATGTGTATACACACTGCAAATGGCTCGATTGTAATCATGTATTGTCTTTCCATTGAAGATAAGACACAAAATACTGGAGTAACTCAGAAGGTCAGGCAACATCTCCGGAGAGAAGGGATGGATGACGCTTCAGGTCGAAAGCATTCTTCAGGCTGTCTTTCTGCTGACTGGTTTGCACTCAACAAAAGCTTTTCACTGCACCTTGGTACACACTAAACTAAACTGAATTAAATACCTAATATTACTTGGTTTAGATTAATTGCAAGCCAAGTTGGAACTCGGGTACGATTCCACACTCATGAATAATTGCCACAAATGCCTTTCAGCTCAGTATTTGAGGCAATACTGATCCAGCCATTGCATTTAGGTCTAGCACAAAAACACTTAGTGACTTCCTGCCGATAACAGGATGCAATAATGTACAAAGTGTATCCTTTACGTATTGTTTCCTGATTGAGATACCCTGCTAAATTTAAACCATCCACGGAATCCTTGAAGCAGCGTTTCATCTCTTTAACTTCAAACAATCCTATAGCTTAGTTTAGTTTAGAGACACAGCATGGAAGCAGGTCCTTCAGTACACCGGGTCCATGCCGGCCAGCGTTCCATGCACGCTAAAGGGCCTGTCCCACTGTACGAGGTCATTCAAGAGCTCTCCCGAGTTTAAAAAAAATCAAACTCGTGGTAAGTATGTAGAATGTACATAGCGGGTACATTGGAGATCGGGACGTCTCTTAGCGGCTCGGAACGCTAATGGCAGGTACTCAGGAAACGCGGTAAGTTGGTGAAGATTTTTCAACATGTTGAAAAATGTCCACGAGAGCCCCGAGTACCTACGAGCAGCTGTTACCGTAATTCTCTGAGATCGAATCAGGGGAAACTCGGGAGAACTCTTGGAATTACCTCGCACAGTGGGACAGGCCCTTAACACTATCCTACATACACTCGGGACAATTTACATTTATACCAAGTCAATTAACGTACAAACCTGTACACCTTTGGAGTGAGGGAGGAAACCAGAGATCCCGGAGAAAACCCACGCAGGTCACGGGGAGAATGTACAAACTCAGTACAGACAGCACCTGTAGTCAGGGCCGAACCCAGATCTCTGGTGCTGTGAGGTGGCAACACTACCGCTGCGCCACCGTACCGCCCGTTTGAAGCCAAAATGTATCCTTTGAGTTTCCGCGTCATGGATGTGAACAATGTCTAACATTGACGTACAAAGCCTTCTTGGAGTCCAAGACCATAACCCCCTGAAAGTGGCTACAAGTAGGTAGAGTGGTAAAGAAGGTGTATGGTATGCTTGCTTTCATAGATCAGGGCATTGAGTATAAGAGTCCGGACGTCATGATGCAGCTTAATAGGACTTTAGTTAGGCCGGCCTTCGGGGCTTAGGAGGCTCCGGCTACTGGCCTGCGGACGGTGACATCGGGAGCTCGCGGGTCCCTGGTGCGAGACCGCTTTGCGGAGATCCCGCAGCGGCAGCTTCTCCCGCCCAAGTTGCGGAGCTGAGGGCGACCCGGAGCGGGGCCTGACATCGCCCGGCGCGGCTTTAACGGCTGTGGGACTTGCCATCGCCCGCTGGGGGCTCCGACATTAAGATCCGAAGCGGGACCTTGCATCGCCGGCACGGTCTTGACGTCCGCGGGACTTGACATCGCCCGCCGGGGGATTTAACATCGGGAAAGGATGGAGTGCAGGGGAGAGACAAGACTTTGCCTTCCATCACAGTGAGGAGGAGACTCACTGCGATGGATGTCTGTGTGAATTGAGTTTGGTTGTGTGTCTTGTAAATGTTTACTTTTGTTGTATGGCTGCAGAAACCAAAGTTCCTAACGGATAAAGTTAATTGTATTGTATTGTAAACAGTCAGATTTATTCGTCACATAGACAATAAAGTTCAGTGAAACGAACTTGCCAGCAGCAGTACAATAAATAAGAACACACAATACACAATTTTAAAATTTAACAAGAAACACCCACCACCGCATTCATCACTGTGGTGGAAGGCACAAAGTTCAGTCAGTCCACCGCCATTTTTCCCCGTGGTCGGGACCATAAACCTCCGCAGTCCCCGCCAGAAGTACAGGCAAGGTAGGTCCCGAATCGGTGCTTCCCATACCAGAGACAGCGGCTTGAAGATGATGTAGGACGCAGGCCGGCGGTCGGAGGTCCCCTCCAGGGATTCCACTCCGGTGGTAAGTTGGAGCATTGCTTGCAGTTCTGGTCGCAATAGGAATGATAGGAAGGGTGTGGAGGCTTTGGAAGAGGTGCAAAGGAGATTTACCAGAATGATTCCTGGATTAGGGGGTATTAGCTACAGGGGGAGGTTGGCCGGGCAGATTGTTTTCTCTGAAACCCCAAATGTTGCGGGAGGACCCGATTACAAGATCCTTAACCTCACGGAATTATACCTGCCATGATCCATAACTAAAGTGCAAATAATCTTCTCTTCAATCATTTTCGGGACACTTGGTTCAACATCTGACTCATTGGGGTCTGATTCCTCAAAAGTCAAATGCCAAGTGTGTTTTACTGTCACATGTCCGGAAACGGAACAAGAAATTCTTACTTGGGATCGACACAAAACGCTGGAGTAACTCAGCGGGACAGGCAGTATCTCTGGAGAGAAGGAATGGGTGACGTTTCGGGTCGAAGGAGGGTCTCGACCCGAAACGTCACCCATTTGTAGTATTTACTGAGTCATTCGTAACTGTCACTGTATGTCATGTTGTTACTTGTGGGCGGAGCACCAAGGCAAATTCCTTGTATGTGAATACTTGGCCAATAAACTTACTTACTTATCTCCAGAGATGCTGCCTGTCCCGCTGAGTTACTCAGATTGTTGTGTCTATCCTCGGTTTAAATCGGAATCTGCAGTTCCTTGCTACAAAATTCTTCTACAGTGGCTGTGCTATCTCTGACTCACCAAGGACTCGAATTTATTTTGATCCACTGTGAAAGATGCAGAAAGTCTGCCAAATTGCCAATTACTAAAGTCTCCAGTAGTCTGAAGAAGGTATCCGACCCATATAAACCATATAACCATATAACAATTACAGCACGGAAACAGGCCATCTCGGCCCTTCAAGTCCGTGCCGAACAACTTTTTTCCCTTAGTCCCACCTGCTTGCACTCATACCATAACCCTCCATACCCTTCTCATCCATATGTCTATCCAATTTATTTTTAAATGATACCAACGAACCTGCCGCCACCACTTCCACTGGAAGCTCATTCCACACCGCTACCACTCTCTGAGTAAAGAAGTTCCCCCTCATGTTACCCCTAAACCTCTGTCCCTTAATTCTAAAGTCATGTCCTCTTGTTTGAATCTTCCCTATTCTCAAAGGGAAAAGCTTGTCCACATCAACTCTGTCTATCCCTCTCATCATTTTAAAGACCTCTATCAAGTCCCCCCTTAACCCAAAATGTTGCCTGTCCATTCCCCCTTTAGTTACTGCCTGACTCGTTGGATTCATCCAACACTCTGTATTTTGTTTAAGGTACCAGTATATATAGTCTCTTCTGTCTCCATTATCTGAAGCTTACTGCAAATCTAATATGGCCAAGATACTTCTGGTAAAAAATCTACGGAAGAACTTAAAAAGAAAGCAATCCAAAAAGTTGAAAGAAAGACAATAAAAAGGCTTCAGATAATTGGAGATGTAGAGCTACTGACTACGTAGCGATAGACCTGACTACAGGTGCTGTCTGCACGGAGTTTGTATGTTCTCCCCGTGACCTGCGTGCGTTTTCTCCGAGAGCTTCAGTTTCCTCCCACAGTCCAAAGACGTACAGGATTGTAGGTTAATTGTTAAAGAAGGAACTGCAGATGCTGGAAAGTCAAGGGTACACAAAATGCTGGAGAAACTCAGCGGGTGCAGCAGCATCTATGGAGTGAAGGAGATAGGTTAAAGAAGGAACTGCAGATGCTGGAAAGTCGAGGGTAAAGAAGGAACAGCATCTTCGCTCCATAGATGCTGCTGCACCCAAAGTCAAAAGTCAAACAAACTTTATTGTCATTTAGAAATACATTGATATATGCAGTTCCAAACGAAATTCCGTTGCATTTGGCTCCCTGTGCAACACGATAACTAACAGAAGGATAAACATGGATAAAATGGATAAATAGGATAAAAGGATAAATAGACAATGGTGGCAGCCCATTACATGGCATTCAGGAGTCTGATGGCTCGTGGGAAGAAGCTGTTGCAGAACCTTGATGTTCTGCTCCTTATGCTGCGATATCTTTTGCCCGAGGGCAGCAGAGTGAACAGTCCGTGATGGAGATGTGTGGGGTCTTTTATAATATTGCTGGCCTTAGACACGCAACGTTTGGTCGCAATATCCCCGATTGAGGGGAGAGAGGTCCCGATGATTTTTCCCGCTGTCCCCACCACTCTCTGCACGGACTTCCAGTCAGAGGCTTTACAGTCCCCAAACCAGACAGAGATACAGCTGGTCAAAATACTCTCTATGGTGCCCCTGTAGAAAGTGGTGTGGATGAATTTTCTCCAGCATTTTGTGTACCCTTGTAGGTTAATTGGCTTGGTGCAAATGTAAATTGTCCCTAGGGCATGTAGGGGTAAGGGTTAGTGTGCGGGGATCACTGGTTGGCACAGACCTGTTTCCGCGCTGTATCTCTAAACTAAATAACATGAATAATAAACACCAACTGATCACGGGGATCAGGGGGTATGGAGAGAAGGCAGGTACGGGATACTGAGTTGGATGATCAGCCATGATCACATTGAATGGCGGTGCAGGCTCGAAGGGCCGAATGGCCTACTCCTGCACCTATTTTCTATGTTTCTATGTTTCTATCTTGAAGCTGTATTTTTCAGATTGCTTATTATTGATATTATCATTATGATTCTTTCCATAATTGTCACTGATTAAAATAAAACTAAGAATTTAAGTTTAAGTGTTCCAAGTAGTCACACACAGAGGGGGATCTTTCGTTTTCATTTACATTCTTATTTAATTACCGCCTTGAAAAATGTGGAGAAAGATAAATGAAAAGGTATATATACAAACAGTCTTCTGCACTATCCCCTAATGAACATTGTAACAAAGGTATTTTCTTAGGAATTTAAAAATGGCTATAACTAGAGTACCCACCATTAAGAGATCATTGCATCATTTTGCACTTCACAGAATTATAGCTGCCATAACTAAGGTGCCATAAAACATCACAAAACTCGACTCTTTAATCCTTTTGTCTCACACATCCAACCATCCAACTAAAAAGATCAGACGGGCAAAAAGGGGCCAGGAGATAGCTCTGTCGGGTAGCATTAAGGACAATCCCAAAAGATTTTATAAATACACTAGACCAAGGGGTGAGGAAGGGGTGAGAGGAGGAGGGTAGATGAGGAGGGGAGCCGGGCGAGTGGATGGGGGGAGAGAGCGGAAGGGAGGAGAAGGGAGGGGGAAAGAGGGGGAAGAGAGGGGATGGGGTAGAGGTGGAGAGGAGGTGGGGAGAGAGGAGGAAGTGGGGGAGAGGAGGAGGGGGGGAGGAGGAGGGAGAGGAGGGGGGGAGAGGAGGGGGGGGGAGAGGAGGGGGGGGAGAGGAGGGGGGGAGAGGAGGGGGGGAGAGGAGGGGGGGAGAGGAGGGGGGGGAGAGGAGGGGGGAGAGGAGGGGGGGAGAGGAGGGGGGAGAGGAGGGGGGGAGAGGAGGGGGGGAGAGGAGGGGGGGAGAGGAGGGGGGGAGAGGAGGGCGAGAGGAGGGGGGGGAGAGGAGGGGGGAGAGGGGTGGAGAGGAGGGGGGAGAGGAGGGGGAGAGGAGGGGGAGAGGAGGGGGGAGAGGAGGGGGGAGAGGAGGGGGGAGAGGAGGGGGGAGAGGAGGGGGGAGGAGGGGGGAGGAGTAGGGCGAGCGAGCAGGCTGCGAAAATGCGAGCGAAAAGCGAGCGAAAAGTTTTTTCATCAATGGGAAAAATTCTCCGCACCTGATGAGCGGAGGGGGACTCTGAGTAAGATGGCCAAAAATCACAGCCGTACGTGGTAGCGTTTTTTAAAATCCATATAAAGCGCAAACAGGAAGTGGTCAAGATTAGACTTTTAATTATATAGAAGGCAAGGCAACTTTAATTAGGCAAGGCAATTTTAATTAGGCAAGGCAAGTTTAATTAGCCAAGGCAAGTTTAATTAGGCAAGGCATCTTTAATTAGGCAAGGCATCTTTAATTAGGCAACACAGCTTTAGCATTTCCAAACCAAAGGCAACACAGCTTTAGCATTTCCAAACTATATTTTCAAACCACATTACGGGCACTGACAGGTCAGTAAAACCACTCACAGTTTAGTAGACATGTGTTCAGTGTTATTCACAGCTCAGACTGAGAGACGCGACCCTCTCGCTCCCCCCATCTTGCATAGACTGACTGAGGCATTCAACACTTCCGGGTTTCAGGAGAGAGAATCTCAATATTTTTTAAACACTAATAACTTTTATTTTTCATCGATGGGAAAATTCCTCCTGTCCTGCGCAGCGGAGGGGGACTCTGAGTAAGATGGCCAAAAATCACAGCAGTAAGTGACAGCATTTATTTCTAAAATCAATATATAGAACAACAGGAAGTGGTCAAGATCAGACTTTTAGTAATGTAGATATAGCTACAGGGAGAGGTTGAGTAATAGACAATAGACAGATATAGATATCTGTATTTACTGAGGAGAAAGACAGTGGAGGAAATTGGAGCAGTCGCTGGAAGTGTCTTGAGAGCAGTCAGTGTTACCATCGAAGAAGTAGTGAAGGTGCTGTTGTGTATGAAGGTAGACAAATCTCCAGGGTCTGATCAGATATATTCGAGGACATTGCGGGAAATTAGAGAGGAATTGCGGGAACCTTGGTTGAAATGTATGCATCATCCTTAGATACAGGAGAGGTGCCGGAAGACTGGAGAGTGGCAAATGTTGTGCCTCTTTTCAACAAGGCTGCATGGAAAATGCTGGAAACTATAGGCCGGTGAGCTGAATATCTGTAGTTGGTAAGTTACTGGAGAGTACTCTGAGAGGTAGGTTATACAGGCATTTGGATGGGCAAGGGCTGATTAGGGATAGTCAGCATACTTTTGTACGTGGGAGGTCGTATCTCATAAATCTGATCGATTTTTTGGAAGACTTGACCAAAAAGGTCGATGAGGGCAGAGCTGTAGATGTTGCGTACATGGACAAGGCGTTCGACAAGGTTCCGCATGGTAGGCTGCTCTGGAAGGTTAGATCGCATGGGATCCAAAGAGAGATAGATGAATGGATAGCAAATTGGCTCCATGGAAGGAAGCAGAAGATAATGGTGGAAGGTTGCTTCTCGGACTAGAGGCCGGTGACTAGTGGTGTGCCATAGGATTCGGAACTGGGCCCGTTACTGTTTGTCATCTACATCAATGATTTGGATGAGAACATGCAGGGCAAGATTAGCAAATTTGCTGATGATAGAAAAATTAGTGGTTTTGCAGACAGTGAAGATGGTTGTGAAAGATTGCAGCAGGATCTGGATCGATTGGCCAGGTGGGCGGAGGGGAGGATTGGTTGATGGAATTTGATACAGAGAAGTGTAAGGTGTTGCCTTTTGGGATGTCGAACAAGGCCAGGACCTACACAGTGAATGGTTGCCATCTGGGTAGTGTTGTGCAGCAGAGGGATCTAGGAGTATAGGTGCATGGTTCCTTGAAGGTCGAGTCACAGGTAGATAAGGTGCACATAAAGGCTTTTGGCATTTTGGCCTTCATCAGTCAGAGTATTGAGTATAGAAGTTAAGAGGTCATGTTGCAGTTGTATAAGACATTGGTGAGACTGCATTTAGAATATTGTGTTCAGTTCTGGGCATGATGTTATAGGAAAGATATTGTCAAGCTTGAAAGGGTTCAGAAAAGATTTACAAATAAGTTGCCAAGACCAGAGGGTGTGAGCTACAGGGAGAGGTTGAGTAATAGACAATAGACAATAGGTGGAGTAGGCCATTCGGCCCTTCGAGCCAGCACCGCCATTCAATGATCATGTCTGATCATCCCCAATCAGTAGTGTTAAAGAAGGAACTGCAGATGCTGGAGAATCGAGGGTTACACAAAATGCTGGAGAAACTCAGCGGGTGCAACAGCATGTAAGGAGCGAAGGAGATAGGTGACGTTTCGGGTCGTCCCTGCCTTCTCCCCATATCGCCTGACTCCGCTATCTTTAAGAGCCCTATCTTGCTCTCTCTTGAAAGTATCCTGAGAACTGCCCTCTGTGGCAGAGAATTCCACAGACTCACAACTCACTGTGAGAAAAAGCATTTCCTCGTCTCCTTTGTAAATGGCTTACCCCTTATTCTTAAACTGTGGCCCCTGGTTCTGGACTCCCCCAACATCGGGGACATGTTTCCTGCCTCTAGCGTGTCCAAACCCTTAACAATCTTATATGTTTCAATAAGATCCCCTCTCAACCTTCTAAACTCCAGAGTGTACAAGCCCAGCCGCTCCATTCTCTCAGCATATGACAGTCCCGCCATCCTGAGAATTAACCTTGTAAACCTACGCTGCGCTCCCTCAATAGCAAGAATGTCCTTCCTCAAATTAGGGGACCAAAACTGCATACAATGCCCCAGATGTGGTCTCACCAGAGCCCTATACAACTGCAGAAGAACCTATACTGAAATCCTCTTGTAATGAAGGCCAACATTCCATTACTTTCTTCACTGCCTTCACAATGCCCCATAGGTGATAGGAGCAGAATTAGGCCATTCAGCCCATCGTCTACTCCACCATTCAATCATGGCTGATCTATCTCTCCATCCTCCTGCATTCTCCCCATAATCCCTGACACGCATACTGATCAAGCCTGTACTATTTCAGCCTGAAGGAACCATGTTGCGCTTTTTCAAAGCTCCAACCTGCAGCCAATGTTTACGCACCTATCAATCTCCTGCTTGGTAACCAAAACCACAAATCTGAAATAGTCACAAAGTTCTGGAATAACTCAGTGGGTCAGGCAGCATCTCTGAAGAACATGGGTAGGTGACGTTTCAGACAGCTATCCACATTCTCAGTACATGTTCCGGATCCGTTGAGTTACTCCAGCATTTTGTATCTCATTCTTTGTTTTATGTTTTGTTTCGCTCAGTTTAGTTTGGAGATACCGCGTGAAAACAAGTCCGTGCCAACCAGCATTCACCTTATACATTAGTTCTATCCTGTACACCAGGGGCAATTTGCCAATTAGCCCACAAGCCTGAACGTCTTTGGAATGTGGGAGGACACCCACGCTGTCATAGTGAGGACGGACAAACTCCGCACAGACAGCACCCGTCGCCAGGATCAAACCCCGACTCCCTGGTGCTGTAAGGCAGCAACTCTGCGGCTGCGCCACCGTGCCGCCTGTTGTAAACCAACATCTGCAGTTTGTCGCGGCTATAATCTAAAATGCTCATTGACTGTTTAAATGTCTTCACTGTCTAACTTTCCCGTCAGTGTTGCAATCCTATGACCCCAAACAAACTTTGGCAATCCACCAGTCCCAAAGTTCCTCTTCCCAAAGTTCTATACCATCGGTGGATTTGCCCAAAGCAATCCCAGCCCAATCCCTTCCTCTTTAACACCTTCCTGTTTGACAGCACATTAACATGTTCACCATGCTTGGGTCATGGCCAATAGTGAAAAAACTTGGCAGTGAACAGGTTAACTATTCCCCTTATTTCTTCGCCCGCCCCCCCACCCGTCTGAAGAAGGGTTTCAACCCGAAACATTGCCTATTTGCTTTGCTCCGTAGATGCTGCCTCACCCGTTGAGTTTCTCCAGCATTTTTGTCTTGGTATCAGACTTTTATTCAACTGACGACTTTTTCTTGATTCGTGCTTCTGTGAAGCTCCCTGGGATTCTTTCCCCTCTTCAAAGGTTTATATGTTGTTGGAGTCTATTCCTGTTTCACTGCGGGCAGTCGTTACTTAAAATAGTTCTTGGAAGTGGTGATCAAGGGCGGCATGGTGGCGTAGCCGGTAGAGCCGCTGCCTCACGGTGCCGGAGACCCGGGTTCGATCCCGTCTTTGGGTACTGTCTGTGTGGAGACACGGTCTCCCTGTGACCTCTGAGTGTCCAGTTTCCTCCTACATCTCAATAACATGCGGTTTTGTAGCTTAGTAGGCCTCTGTACAACAATTGCTCCCTGTGGGTCGGGAATGGACTCAAAGGTGAGATAGCATGGAACAAGTGTGAATGGGTGATCGATGGTCGGCGTGGACTCAGTGGGCCGAAGGGCCTGTTTCCGTGCTGTATCCCTTTATGAAACAAAATCACAATGATCTATACTACATTTTCCTTGATCTCGATAGACAATAGGTGCAGGAGGAGGCCATTCGGCCCTTCGAGCCAGCACCGCCATTCAATGTGATCACGGCTGATCATCCACAATCAGTACCCCGTTCCTGCCTTCTCTCCCATATCCCCTGACCGCTATTTTTAAGAGCCCTATCTAGCTCTCTCTTGAAAGCACCAATAAAACTTGATTTTTTTATCTTGAAGCTGCAAAGATACTACAAGCATGCGGAATGTTGGCCTTCATAACAAGAGGATTTCAGTACAGGAGTAGAGGGGTTCTTCTGTAGTTGTATAGGGCTCTGGTAAGACCACATCTCGAATATTGTGTACAGTTTTGGTCTCCTAATTTGAGGAAGGACATCCGTGTGAATGAGGCAGTGCAGCGTAGGTTCACGAGATTGATCCCTGGGATGGCGGGACTGCCTTATGAGGAAAGATTGAAAAGACTAGGCTTATATTCACTGAAGTTTAGAAGGATGAGGGGATATCTTATAGAAACATACAAAATTATAAAAGGACTGGACAAGCTAGATACAGAAAAAATGTTCCCAATGTTGGGCGAGTCCAGAACCAGGGGTCACATTCTTAGAATAATGGGGAGGCCATTTAAGACTGAGGCGATAAAAAACGTTTTCACCCAGAGAGTTGTGAATTTGT
Organism: Raja brachyura; assembly: GCA_963514005.1. The sequence continues at coordinate 145,315,322 of OY740782.1, read as the reverse complement.
GGAATTCCCTGCCACAGAGGGCAGTGGAGGCCAAATCACTGGATGGATTTAAGAGAGAGTTAGATAGAGCTCTAGGGGCTAGTGGAGTCAAGGGATATGGGGAGAAGGCAGGCACGGGTTATTGATAGGGGACGATCAGCCATGATCACAATGAATGGCGGTGCTGGCTCGAAGGGCCGAATGGCCTCCTCCTGCACCTATTTTCTATGTTTCTATGTTTCTAAGCATAATTATTCGCTTTGCAGTCCTCAAAACATTTTTTCAAAATGACATTCCAGCTTCCAGTAGTAAGGAATGCTCAACCTTCATCGTGTTTAAAATGATTCTGGTATCCAGTGCCCGGGGCACATGAATTTCCACTGTACACATTGCGCACACGGAGAAATTATCCTAATTTTACTGCAGATGGCTCAGCCTTAAATTACTTCCCAGGTGCCGAGTGCACATCTCCAGCTCCATTCTTTGGACTTTATGGAAACAGGTCCTTCAGCCCATATAACCATATAACAATTACAGCACAGGCCTTCTCGGCCCTTCCAGTCCGTGCCGACCATTTATTTTCCCCTAGTCCCATCTACCTGCACTCAGACCATACCCCTCCATTCCCTTCCCGTCCATGTACCTATCCACTTTACTTTTAAATGTTAAAATCGATCCTGCCTCCACCACTTCTGCTGGAAGATCATTCCACACAGCCACCACTCTCTGAGTAAAGAAGTTCCCCCTCATGTTCCCCCTAAACTTCTGTCCCTTAATTCTCATGTCATGCCCTCTTCTTTGAATCTTCCCTACCCTCAATGGGAAAAGCTTATCCACGTCAACTCTGTCTATCCCTTTCATCATTTTAAAGACCTCAATCAAGTCCCCCCTTAACCTTCTGCCCTCCAAAGAATAAAGACCTAACTTGTTCAACCTTTCTCTGTAACTTAGTTGCTGGAACCCAGGCAACATTCTAGTAAATCTCCTCTGTACTCTCTCTATTTTGTTGACATCCTTCCTATAATTAGGCGACCAAAATTGTACACCATACTCCATACGCCCACCGAGTCTGTACCCGCCAGCGATCAGCACTATCCAACGCACAATTTACAATTTTACCTTAGCCAATTAACCTACAAATTTGTGCGTCTTTGGAGCGTGGGAGGAAACCGGAGCGTCCGGAGAAAACACATACAGTCACGGGGAGAAAGTACAGACTCCGTACAGACAGCACCCATAGTCAGGATCGAACCCGGGTCTCTGGAGCTGTGAGGCAGCAACTCTACCGCTGCGCCACCGTGCCACATCTTTAAACATTGAGGTGTATGGACAATTGGAAATGCAGATTCAAATGGGTCTTATCCCCCAAAGTCTGTTGATCCTTCTTCCTTGTTGCTTACGATGTTGTCCTATCCCTGCTTAGAACTTATATATAGAATCACTTGCAAATAATCAATCATGCAACTCAAATTGCTATTGTTCTAAATTCCTTGTCCAGTTGAATGTTGGCTTTTGCTAAGCTGGAAAGAATGCAGAGAAGATTGACGGGAATGCTGCCAGCGCTCAACGGCCTGAGATAGGGAAAGGTTGGACAGGCTCGGACTTTATTCCTTGTGGTGCAGGAGGCTGAGGGGTGATCTTACAGAGGTGTACAAAATCATGAGGGGAATTAATAGGGTGAATGCTCTTGCCCAGAGTAGGGGGAATCAAGAACCAGAGGACAGAGGTTTAAGGTGAGAGGGGGGGAAGGATTTAATAATAAACCCGAGGGGCCTGGTTTTCACACAGAGGGTGGTGGATATGTGGAACAAGCTACCAGAAGAGGTAAGACAATAGGCAATAGGTGCAGGAGTAGGCCATTCGGCCCTTCGAGCCAGCACCGGCATTCAATGTGATCATGGCTGATCATCCCCAATCAGTACCCCGTTCCTGCCTTCGTTGAGGCAGGTACTATAATAGCATTAAAAAACCTTTGGACAGGTACGTGGATAAGAAATTTTTTGCGAGATACCTGCCAAAGGCAGGCTCATGGGACGAGATTAGATGGGGCATCTTGGTTGGCAGGGACAATTGGACCGAAGGGCCTGTTGAGTATGTCTCAAGTCTCAAACAAGTTTGAAACCATTTTGTTATTCAATATATTTTTTAAAAAAATACAAAGCTTGACCCCAACCAGAGCATGGTCAGATGGAACTGAATTAAGAAAATTTCACATGAGATCAACTTTAACAAAGAAATCCTTTACAGCCTCCAAATAAAACTAAAAGACTGCACCCATGACTCCAAAAGAAATTAAAGGAATTTTACACACATGATACCACTACTGTGGCCAAAGTACTCCGAGGAGTTACTTTAAACTAACTACTGCGTCTCTGCTATACTCTGGGCATTTGCAGATAGGCATAGTCATAGAGCGATACAGTGCGGAAACAGGCCATTCGGCCCAACTTGCCCACACCGACCAACAATGTCACAGCTACAATAGTCCCACCTGCCTGCGTTTGGTCTATATCCCTCCAAATCTGTCCTATCCATGTACCTGTCTGTTTCTTAAACGTTGGGATGGTCCCAGCCTCAACTACCTCATCTGGCAGCTTGTTCCATGCACACTAAATTCTAGTGAGATGGGTCCAAGAACCATTGCCCTTGAAGCATTGCACTTAACTGCTAACATCAGGCTTGCCCTTATGACAGAACACTCAGTTCTATTTCTAGACACCCATGCATTACTACTGAGCACCGAGAGCCAACAGTGAGCGAGTGAGCAGGAGGAGCACTGAGCTGATACGAGTCGGGATCATGTAACTTTTTTTTAAAACAGGTTTTGTCAGCTTCATTGCAGAACACTGAGAACCAGAGATAAACCCCGCTGATTAACGGAACTTCCCACTCAAAACAAACCCTGGGAACTAAAGGGCCTGTCCCACTTGGCCATCATTTGCGCCTCATTTACGCGTCATATGTAAAATAGGTCAATGCATCGTGATGCGCGACGTCATTAGACCACTGCGGCGCACGGCAGGACGTTGACGCACGGTGACGTAACCATGCATCACCACGCGATACACGTGAGACATCGGAACGTCAGCGTACAACGCCAATGCGCCAGCGTGCGTACCCAATACGTCAGCGTGCGCACGCAATACGTCACGTAGGTGGCACGCGAGGATTTCGCTCCTGTACTAAATCCTGGAGCACTGCGCGATACCGCATACGATTTCACGTCTCACCATGCGTACCCCACACATCACGACGTGTTGACCTAATTTACATATAACGCGTAAATGAGGAGCAAATGACGGCCAAGTGGGGCAGGCCCTTTACTGCAGGATTTTACACACTATTCAATGAAATTAACATAAAAAATTAGCCTGCGGTCAGAAGAATTCCCATCAATTATGTGTGGCGGCCTACAAACTGATGGGTGGCACGGCGGTAGAGTTGCTGCCTCACAGCGCCAGTGATCCGGGTTCGATCCCGACTACGGGAGCTGTCTGTACGGAGTTTATACATTCTCCCCGTGACCTGTGTGGGTTTTCTCCGGGATCTCTGGTTTTCTTCTACACTCCAAAGACGTGTAGGTTTGTAGGAAAAGTGGCTCGGTAGAATTTTAAATTGTCCCTCGTGTGTGTAGGTTGGCGCGGACTCGGTGGGCCGAAGGGCCTGTTTCCGCACTGCATTTCCAAACTAAACTATGCTAAGCTACAGTAAAAAGCTGAACCAAGTACATCATTGGCTTGGTATTCAAATTAATAATGGACCAGATATTAAAATAATTACAATATTTTAATTGTTACACTCGAACACAGATTTTACTTCCATTCCATCAAAATTGCAAAAGATTATTCCTATAATTCATGCTTAAACATGATTATTCGTTACGTTTAGACTCTGCAAGGCAAAATAATTTCTATCCCACCATAACCCAGGACAACATCTAGTTGCTCCTTCAAATTAATCCAATCTACCCTGAATTTTCCAATTCCAACTCTAATTATCCTCTTTGTGTTTAGTTATCCTCAATGTGGAAAAACTATCATTTTACGTTTTTCCCCCAAACCATCTTGAACCCACAATCACAAGCTTGTTGCCCTGAATTTATCATTCTGTTTTATGTCTGGTACAGGTAAATAACAATGATCAAAATGCTGCTTTGGAGGCAATCAGTTTGGTGCTGGGATTTACTGTAGTTCTTGATTTTGCAACATATTTACTCCCACAAGCATGTCCAAGGGCTCTAAAAAAAGGTCATAATTTCATTATTATAGTTTGCTCCCACTGGGACAGGCACTCGGCAAAGGATCCACATTGACCAGGCTCTCCTCATAAAATCACGTTGGCGCTGAGGTAGAATTGCTGCTTTACAGCACCTGGGTTTGATCCTGACTACGGGTGCTGTCTGCACGGAGTGTGTGGTGCCTGTGACCTGTGTAGGTTTTCTCCGGGTGCTCATGTTCCCTCCCACATTCCGAAGACTACAGGTTTGTAGATTAATTGGCTTGGTATTAGCTTAGTTGCCCCCTCTACTCTTAAGCTCTGTGCCAAACAGCTGGCACCGGTCTATGCAAACATTTTTAACCAGTCCCTACAACCATGTACTGTCCCTGCCTGCTTCAAAGTCTCGACTATAGTTCCTGTACCCAAAAAGGCAAGGATTACTGGTCTTAATGACTACAGGCCTGTCGCACTGACTTCTGTAGTCATGAAGACACTCGAAAGCCTTGTGCTGGCCAAGCTGAAAAATATCACAAACCCCTGCTGGACCCTCTGCAGTTTGCATACCAGGCCAATAGATCTGTGGATGATGCAGTTAACCTGGGCCTGCACTTCATCCTCCAGCACCTAGACCGCCAGGGGACCTATGCGAGGATCCGGTTTGTTGATTTTAGCTCTGCATTCAACACCATTGTGCCAGAGCTACTACACTCCAAACTTTCCGAGTTGACTGTGCCTGAACCCCTCTGTCGGTGGATCACCAGCTTCCTGACAGACAGGAAGCAGCATGTGAGGTTGGGAAAGCACATCTCGGACCCGCAAACACTCAGCAGAGGAGCACCGCAAGGCTGCGTACTCTCCCCTCTCCTCTACACCAACGACTGCACCTCCACAGACACCTCTGTCAAGCTCTCAAGTTTGCGGACGACACAACCGTGATTGGACTGATCCAGGATGGGGGGGAATCTGCCTACAGACAGGAAGTGTCACAGCTGGCGTCCTGGTGCCGTAGCAACAACCTAGAGCTCAATGCTCTTAAGACAGTAGAATTGATTTCCAAATCTGAGGAACGATATCCTTGCCATAGAGGGGGTACAGAGAAGATTCACCAGACTGATTCCTGGGATGTCAGGACTTTCATATGAGGAAAGATTGGATAGACTCGGCTTGTACTCGCTGGAATTTAGAAGATTGAGGGGGGATCTTATAGAAACTTACAAAATTCTTAAGGGGTTGGACAAGCTAGATGCTGGAAGATTGTTCCCGATGTTGGGGGAGTCCAGAACAAGGGGTCACAGTCTAAGGATAAGGGGGAATTCCTTTAGGACCGAAATGAGGAAAACATTCTTTGCACAGAGAGTGGTGAGTCTCTGGAATTCTCTGCCACAGAAGGTTGTTGAGGCCAATTCATTGGCTATATTTAAGAGGGCGTTAGATGTGGCACTTGTGGCTAAAGGGATCAGGGGGTATGGAGAGAAGGCAGGTACGGGATACTGAGTTGGATGATCAGCCATGATCACATTGAATGGCGGTGCAGGCTCGAAGGGCCGAATGGCCTACTCCTGCACCTATGTTTCTATGATCGTAGACTTTAGGAGAGCTCCCCCTCCCCTCACCCAACTCACCATCAACAACACCACAGTCACATCTGTGGGATCTTTTAAGTGCCTGGGAACCATCATCTCCAAGGACCTTAAGTGGGGGGCTACCATCGACTCCACAGTCAAAAAAGCACAACAGAGGATGTACTTCTTGTGGCAGCTGAGGAAGCACAATCTGCCACAGGCAATGATGGTCCAATTCCACACGGCCATCGTCGAATCCGTCCTCACCTTCTCCATCATGGTCTGGTTTGGCTCGGCCACCAAGCACGACACCTGGAGGCTGCAGCGAATCGTCCAATCAGCAGAGAAGGTTATTGGCTGCAACCTTCCCTCCATTGATGAACTATACACTGCAAGGGCCAGGAAGCGAGAGGGCAAGATCACCTCTGACCCCTCTCACCCTGGCCACAAACTCTTTGAATCACTTCCCTCTGGAAGGCGACTCCGGACTGTCAAAGCTGCCACAGCCAGACATAAAAACAGTTTTTATCCACGAGTAGTTGCTCTACTAAACAGCCAAAAATCTGTAGCCTCCCTTTGGTCTGGTATTTTGTTGGTTCACATGCTTGATCAATGGTGTTTTATCATTAATGTTTTATTATTATTAATGTTTAGTGTTTTCTGAGTCATTCGTAACTGTCACTGTATGTCATGTTGTTACTTGTGGGCGGAGCACCAAGGCAAATTCCTTGTATGTGAATACTTGGCCAATAAACTTACTTACTTGGTAAAATTGTAAATTGTCCCAGTGTGTCTAGGATAGTGTTAGCATGTGGGGATCGCTAGTCAGCGCACATTCAGTGGGCTGAACGGCCTGTTTCTGCGCTGTATCTCTAACTAAACTAAACTCTGACCAGGAGATAGATAACCATATAACCATTACAGCACGGAACCAGGCCTCCTCGGCCCTTCCAGTCCGTGCCGACCATTCATTTTCCCCTAGTCCCATCTACCTGCACTCAGACCATACCCCTCCATTCCCTTCCCGTCCATATACCTATACCTAGATCAGCCATGACCGAATGGCGGAGTAGACTTAATGGGTCGAATTACCTAATTCTACTCCTATCAATAGACAATTGGTGCAGGAAAAGGCCATTCAATGAGATCATGGCTGATCATCCACAATCAGTACCCCGCTCCTGCCTTCTCTCCATATCCCTTAACTCCGCTATCCCCAAGACCTCTATCTAACTCTCTCTTGAAATCATCCAGACAACCAGCCTCTAGTTACTGAGGCAGAGATTTCCACACACTCACAACTATCCGTGTGAAAACGTTTTTCCTCATCTCTGTTCTCAATGGCTTACCACTTATTCTTAAACTGTGGCCCCTGGTACTGGACTCGCCCAACATTGGGAACATGTTTCCTGCCTCTAGCCTGTCCAAACCCTTAATAATCTTATATGTTTCAATAAGATCCCCTCTCATCCTTCTAAATTCCAGAATGTACAAGCCCAGCCGCTCCAATCTATCAACATATGACAGACCCGCCATTCCAGGAATTAACCTCGTGAACCTACGCTGCACTCCCTCAATAGCAAGAACTTATGAAGTTATAGTGGGCAATTCGATATAATTGCCTACTATAATCATTCGTGATTAGTAAGGGTGTCAGGGGTTATGGGGAGAAGGCACAGTTACATATAGTTTATGTTAGTTTCCATTCTTGTTTATTGTCACGTGTACTGAGGTACATTGAAAAGCTTTTGGTACGTACTAAACAGTCAGCGGAAAGGCGCGTGAATAGGGAAGAGAGGGAAAGATAGATCAGACATGATTGAATGGCGGAGTAGACTTGATGGGCCGAATGGCCAAATTCTGCTCCGATCATTTATGAACTTATAATGGACACCATCCCTCCTTTATAACAAGGGTTTACTGTGTAAAATCCCAACATTAGTGGAAAAATAGTCCAGTCCCTCATAGAACCAAGGTAGACCACAGTTTAGTTGGGGTTTGTTGCGTTTAAGAGCCTGATAGTTGTTGGAAAGAAGCTGTTCCTGAACCTGGACGTCATGGTTATCAGACTCTTAGATCTTCTTCCATATGACAGGAGTGAACTGAGAGGGTTGTTCATAAGTTCATAAGTTCTAGGGGCCGAATTAGGTCATTTGGCCAGTCAAGTCTACTCCGCCATATAATCATGGCTGATCTATCTCTCCCTCTCAACCTTATTCCTCTGCCTTCTTCCCATAACTCACCCTCACTAATCAAGAATCTATCAATCTCTGCTTTCAAAATATCCGGCCGTCTGTGGCAATGAATTCCACTGCTTCACCACCCTCAGGCTAAAGAAATTCCTCCTCATCCCCTTTCTAAAAGAACGCCCTTTAATTCTGAAGCAATGGCCTCCAGTCCTAGACTCTCCAACTACTGGAAACATCCTCGGGATGAGGTGTTCCAAACCATGTAGGAGGTGGCGAAAACTGGAAACATCAGTCTGAAGAAGGGTCTCGACCCGAAACATCGTCTATTCTTTCGCTCCATAGATGCTGCCTCACCCGCTGCGATTCTCCAGCTTTTGTGTCTACCTACAATGTTTAGGCCTGTCGATTGTCGATGGTAATCACGTATTGTCTTCCCGCTGACTGGTTAGCACGCAACAAAAGCTTTTCACCGCACCTCGGTACACGTGACAATAACAAACCTGAGTCTAGCAAGCAACAAGGGTGATGACCCAAAACTCTGTCAGTCCATTTTCCTCCACAGATGCTGCCTGACCCGCTGAGTTAAGGGCCTGTCCCACCAGCATGCAACTCTATGCGATGAACGCAACTAAACTGGCAGCAGGGGCCGCGCGGAGGTCGGGTGAGTGGCGCAACGCGGCGCAAAGTGAGGCGAACTTGGAGCAAGTCCAAGGTAAGTTCGCCAGGACTTAGAGGGGCACACAGAGAGGGGCACCGAGGCACACACACATACAGGGCCACGGAGCCACACACATAGAGGGTCACGGAGGCACTTACAAATAGGTTCACAGAGGCACGATGTCGGGGCGGTGTGTAAATGTCGAGGCGACTGCGAGCCGACAAGCCGTTGCCGCACGGAATTTTTGGACATAGTCGGTTTTTTGGAGCCCCGCGCGGTGTCGGGACGAACTCCGCACAATTCCGCACGGCTCCGGCGATCGAAGTGGGACCGGCCCCGCGACACCGGACAGCTCAAGCGACCACATTAGGTCGCGCTAATCGCATAGAGTTGCATGCTGGTGGACAGGCCCTTTACTTCAGCATGTTGACGCCTTGTTCAAGCACCAGGTCTGTTTGGGCTCATTCAATTGCCTCCTTCTCACCTTTGAGTATGCGTGCTGTTTTTAAATTACTCACTAAAAAAGAAATTGTAGGTTGTTTGCACAATCCAATGGTGGAGTTCACTGTTGCATAAACACCTGGGGGATATGTCAAATTCTGTACTTACGCTGTCAGGTTTAATATTTGGAATTTTTCTCAGCTCCTATGAAAAACACAAACTAATTTGCCTGCTCATTTGAAGACAATTTCCATATTAGGCTTAGCTTCGGATCAAATAAGCAGATGAGGTATAATTTTGTGAAAAATCAAAGATCATTTAAAATGACCATACCTAAACAAAAATCTTGCTCTCTCTCTGTTACAGTACTGGAATATGCCATTTATGAAGCTGTACTTTATTCACACCACAATATGTGCCTTGACATTTAGAATCATAGAAAATAGGTGCAGGAGGAGGCCATTCGGCCCTTCGAGCCTGCACCGCCATTCATTGTGATCATGGCTGATCATCCACAATCAGTAACCCGAGCCTGCCTTCTCCCCATACACCTAGCTCCTAGAGCTCTATCTAACTCTCTTTCTAATCCATCCAGTGGATTGGCCTCCCCTGCCCTCAGTGGCAGAGAATTCCACAAATTCACAAATCTCTGGGTGAATTTCTGTCAGAGAATTGGTTTATTTCAGGAACTTCTGAGTATAGAGGTTGGAGGTCATGTTGCAGTGAAACAAGACGTTGGTGAGGTCACATTTAGAGTATTGTGTTCAGTACTGGGCACCATCTTATAGGAAAGATGTGGTCAAGCTGGAAAGGGTGCAGGGAATATTTAACGAGGATGTTGCAGGATTTGAGAGCCCAAGCTAGAGGGACAGTTTGAGCAGGCTGGATCTCTATTCCTTGAAGCGCAGGAAACAAAGAAACATAGAAAATAGGTGCAGGAATAGGTCATTCGGCCCTTCGAGGAAGCACCACCATTCAATATGATCATGGCTGATGATCCAAAATCAGTACCCCGTTCCTGCTTTCTCCCCATATCCCCATGATGAGTGGCGATCTTATAGACGTGTACAAAATCATGGGAGGAATAGATCGGGTAGACGCACTTTCTCTTGCCCAGAGTAGGGGAGATGAGAACCAGAGGTCTCATGTTTAAGGTGAGGGAGGAAGGATTTAATAGGAACCAAAGGGGTAACATTTTAACCATATAACCATATAACAATTACAGCACGGAAACAGGCCATCTCGGCCCTTCAAGTCCGTGCCGAACAACTTTTTTCCCTTAGTCCCACCTGCCTGCACTCATACCATAACCCTCCATACCCTTCTCATCCATATGCCTATCCAATTTATTTTTAAATGATACCAACGAACCTGCCGCCACCACTTCCACAGGAAGCTCATTCCACACCACTACCACTCTCTGAGTAAAGAAGTTCCCCCTCATGTTACCCCTAAACTTCTGTCCCTTAATTCTAAAGTCATGTCCTCTTGTTTGAATCTTCCCTATTCTCAAAGGGAAAGGCTTGTCCACATCAACTCTGTCTATCCCTCTCATCATTTTAAAGACCTCATTCAAGTCCCCCCTTAACCTTCTGCGCTCCAGAGAATAAAGACCTAACTTTTTCAACCTATCTCTGTAACTTAGCTGTTGAAAACCAGGCAACATTCTAGTAAATCTCCTCTGTACCCTCTCTATTTTGTTGACATCCTTCCTATAATTGGGCGACCAAAATTGTACACCATACTCCAGATTTGGTCTCACCAATGCCTTGTACAATTTTAACATTACATCCCAGCTTCTATACTCAATGCTCTGATTTATAAAGGCTAGCATACCAAAAGCTTTCTTTACCACCCTATCTATATGAGATTCCACCTTCAAGGAACTATGCACGGTTATTCCCAGATCCCTCTGTTCAATTCCTTCAATTCCCTACCATTTACCATGTACGTCCTATTTTGATTTGTCCTGCCAAGGTGTAGCACCTCACATTTATCAGCATTAAACTCTATCTGCCATCTTTCAGCCCATTATTCCAACTGGCCTAAATCACTCTGTAGACTTTGGAAATCCTCTTCATTATCCACAACACCCCCATTTTCACACAAAGGGAGGTGGGTGTATGAAACAAGTTGCTGGAGGAGGCGGTTGAGGCAGGGACTATCACAACATTTAAGAAATAATTGGGACAGATACGTGGATAGGACAGGTTTAGAGGGATGTGGGCCAAATGTAGGCAGGTGAGACTAGTGTAGATGGGACACGTTGATCAGCGTTGGCAGGTTGGGTCAGTTTCCTTGGTGTGTAACTCTAGAAGATAGTGCTAATAATAACTCATGGCCCAGTACCATTCCATGAGGGTCACAATAGTCATTAATATATTCCTGCTAAGCTGACCAATACCTTGTCATGTAGTTTTCATGTTCATAAGTGATAGGAGTAGAATTAGGCCATTCACCTCATCAAGTCTACTCCACCATTCTATCATGGCTGATCTATCTCTCTCGCTCCTAACCCCGTTCTCCTTTAGATAGAGTGTGGAGTCAAGGGATATGGGGAGAAGGTAGGATCGGGGTACTAATTGTGGGTGATCAGCCGTGATGCTGGCTGGCTCAAAGAGCCGAATGGCCTACTCCTGCACCTATTGTCCATTCTCCCCACAACCTCTGACACCCGCACTAATCAAGAATCTATCCATTTCATGGATATGACATGAGAATTAAGGGACAGAAGTTTAGGGGTAACATGAGGAGGAACTTCTTTACTCAAAGAGTGGTGGCTGTGTGGAATGATCTTCCTGCAGAAGTGGTGGATGCAGGATCGATTTTAACATTTAAAAGTAAAGTGGATAGGTATATGGACGGGAAGGGAATGGAGGGGTATGGTCTGAGTGCAGGTAGTTGGGACTCAGAGGAAAATAAATGGTCGGCACGGACTGGAAGGGCCGAGAAGGCCTGTTTCCGTGCTGTAAATCTTATATGGTTATATGGTTCTGCCTTTAAAATATCCATTGACTTGGCCTCCACAGCCTTAATTCCAAAGATTCACCACCCTCTGACTAAAGAAATTCCAACTCATCTCCATCCCAAAGGAACGTCCTTTAGTTCTGAGGCTATGAGCTCTGATCCTAGACTCTCCCAAAAGTGGTAACATCCTCTCCACATCCACTCTATGCAGGCCTTTCACTATTCGGTAAGTTTCAATGAGGTTCCCCCTCATCCTTCTAAATTCCAGCGAGTACAGGCCCAGTGCCGTCAAATGCTCATCATATGTTAACCCACTCATTCCTGGGATCATTCTTGTAAACCTCCTCTGGGCCCTTTCCAGAGTCAGCACATCCTTCCTCAGATATGGGATCCAGAATGGCTTACAATCATGAAGTTTAAACATCTTAATTCTGACAGAAAAAAAATCAGATGGTAATGTTAAAGATCGCAGGATATTCATCTCACAAGTGACTCATATCATCTGTTAAATTCCATGAAAACCTTACAGTTTAGACTCAAAGTCGGATGGGGGGATCAAGAACTAGAGGCCATAGGTGTATGATGAGTGGGGCAAGATGTAATAGGAACCTAGGGAACATAGAAACATAGACAATAGATCCAGGAGTAGGCCATTCGGCCCTTCGAGCCAGCACCGCCATTCAATACGATCATCACTGATCATCCAAAAGCAGTTCCCCGTTCCTGTTTTTTCCCCCCTATCCCTTGATTACTTTAGCCCTAAGGACCTAAATGAGTGCTTGAAGGCACTGGACCAGTAGCCGCTGGAGTTTAGAAGGATGAGGGGACACCTCATTGAAACTTACCGAATAGTGAACGGCTTGGATAGAGTGGATGAGGAGAGGATGTTTTCATTAGTGGGAGAGTCCAGGTCCCAGCCTCAGAATAAAAGGATGTTCCTTTAGAAAGGAGAGGGCGCCGTCCTGTACGGGTATGGCTGCCCAGCCTGCAGCTGTCCGTCTTTTCTCTCTTTTTTTTATTTTTAGTTAGTTGAGTTTTTTGTTTTTCAGAGTCCTAGCCTTTTTTTATGTGGGGATGGAGGAGGGGAAGGGGGAAACTGCTTTCTAGGGACCCTACCTGGTTGGAGAGGTAGCTTTTCTCCGGGCTGCACCGTCGACCCGTCCTCGCGGCCTACCAGCTGGCCTGGAGCGGCGTTTCCTGGGGGGACCACCCAGAAACTCGGCCGCAGCGCAGCGCTGGAGCACCATCGTGGAGCGGAGCAGGCGATGCCTTGCCTGGGTCGCCGCGTTGGAGCTCCGGTGAGCTGAAGACCGCAGGTGAACATCGCGGAGCTGCGGGGCGGCCGGCCACGGGTGGCGGCGCTGAAATTTAAATCGGGAGCCTGGGATCTCTCGGCGAGATCACCAGTTGTGGAGCTCCATCCAGCGCGGCCTGTTGGCGTCGGAAGCCGCGGTCTCCAGCAAGGAAGCGGCCGTTAGAGGCACCCTGAGCTGCTGAGAAGGTTCTCCCATCGCCGGAGCACCATCACCTGGCGAAGAAGGGCCTGGAACATCGGCCCCCGTAGCGGCGACTGTTGGGGCCTCAATAGGTCCGACTATGGGTGAACTGGGGATGGGGTCTGGACTTTGTGCCTTCCCTCATAATGGGAACCATTGTGGGGGGATGTTTTTTATGTTTATGTTAAATTCTTTAATGTTATGTCCTATCTTTATCTATGTGCTGCACGGCAAGACAAATTTCACTACACCAATTGGTGTATGTGACAATAAATGTCCTTTGTCCTTTTGTCCTTTTGAGATGAGGAGGGATTTATTTCGTCAGAGGGTGGTGAATCTGCAAAATTCATTGCTACAGATGGCTGTGGAGTCCATGTCAATGGATATTTTTAACATGGAGATTGACAGATTCTTGATTAGTGCAGGTGTCAGGGGTTATGGGGAGAAGGGAGGAGAATGGGGTAGAGATGGGAAGATAGATCAGCCATGCATTAAAGACGTACACGGCAGAGAACCATATTTCTACAACAAGACGTTCCTCAACATGATCATTGATACATTTGCAAGAAAAAAAAGTTCTTGTTGGGACCTGGGACTGACTTTGCAAGTAGACAGTTAGCAAATGAGCGGGTAATAAGAACCGCGTGTAAAAGCTACTGCAGTTATTGCAGTGCAGACGCTGGTCTGTAATAAACAACGGATAGTCATATGATTTTCAGTGGCAAGAGTACAGATCTATACGGGTCGTTTGCTTAAAAACCGCATAACCAAGTTATAGCTCAGAATTCAACAGAAGGACAATGTGGCCCATTTTTCTCCCTCATTTGCCTTAACCCTGTGTAAATCAGTTAACTGTATGAACCTGTATGCAGTTAGGAAGGAGATATAGATCAGTCATTATTGACTGGCAGATTAGACTTGATGGGTCGAATGGCCTAATTTTGCTCCTATCACTTCTGAACCTCAGACAAGTAAAGGCATTACCAGAAAGAAGACCAAAGTACAATACTGTACATCAAACAGACTCACAACAGTCTCCTCCCATTTCAATTATACTTATTATTAAATTATAATTTGATATAAATTAGATTTAATTCATATCTAGTATTAAACGATATCCCTAGTTTGATATCCCCAGTCAAGGACTAGGGATATGCAAACTGGCTCGAAGGTCCGAATGGCCTACTCCTGCACCTACTGTCTAGGACCAGAAGCCACAGTCTCAGAATAAAAGGACATACCTTTAAAAAGGAGATGAGGAGGAATTTCTTCAGTCAGAGGGTGGTGAATCTGTGGAATTTCTTGCCACAGAAGACTGTGGAGGTCAAATCAATAGATATTTTTACGGCCGAGATTGACAGATTCTTGATTAGTACGGGTGTCAGGGGTTGTGGGGAGAAGGCAGGAGACTGGGGTTGAGAGGGAAAGATAGATCAGCCATGATTGATTGGTGGAGTAGACTTGGTGGGCTGAATGGCCTGATTCCGCTCCGAGAAATTATGAACTTATTCAGGAGCATGAAATGATTGCAACAGCAACATACCATTGTATATTACCTCTGGCGGTGGCCCGTCGATGGCGGGTTGTGCAGTCTAAATTCTGGTGAGTTCTGACATGGATCACGAGTCTGTAAAGAGGGCTGCACAAATCACCTTGAAGGTATCAAATATTGCACGAAGCATCAAATGGAAAAGAAAAATGCTCAATGAGGGAGAGAGAGAGAGAGAGAGATAGAGAATTTTATTTATGGAAATGGGAAAGACTGAGAGCAGTGCTGGATTACTGTCTATTCCTTTGGTGACCCTCGGACTATCCTTGATCGGACAATGCTGGCTTGACCTTGCAATCAACGTTATTCCCTTATCGTGTATCTGTACACTGTAAACGGCTCGATTGTAATCATGCATTTGTGTATTTTTTGCTGACTGGATAGCACGCAACAAATGCTTTTCACTGTACCTCGGTACACGTGACAATAAACTAAACTATACTCAACTGCAAATGCTGAGACAGCTAGCTGCTTTGGCACCCATCCATGAGAAGATCTCCCACCTATTTCTCCCCCTCCCCTTCTGCTACAGATTGAAGTTTTTTTTTTTTTTTTTTTTTTTTGTTAGAAGTACAATAATGTGGTACTTGAGTACCTAATACATACATACATACATATTTCCATTCTTGTACAACTGCATACTTTCGATTTAATAATAAAAGAACAGTAGAAGAAAAAAGAAATAAAGAGTGTCAGAATAGACAGACAAGCGAGTAGAAACAGATAGCAAATAAATAAAGGACATAGAGGAGAAGCTGAAAAGATTGAAATAGAAGGAGAAAGTAAAGAAAAGAGAGATTAGGAGAGATCTACCTATTTCATATTTTTGCCCATCCGTCACCCGGTTCCAAACCATTTAATTTCTGAGGTTATGTTATGTTGCACCATATGCTTGCAAAAAGCTGATAAAAGGAGACCAAGTCTTTGAGAATTGGTCTACTTTGCCGAGTAGGAGAAATCTCATTTCTTCAAGATGAAGCGTTTCAGACATATTTGAAATCCACATTTGGAATGTTGGCGTGATTGCGTTTTTCCAAAATTTGAGTATGTTTTTTTGCTGTTATTAGACCGTAATTAAGAAAAGCTTCTCGGAATATAGTTAGTTTACTTCCCTCTTCCATTGATCCAGAGATAATCAGTTCTGTATTGGGGTTCAATTTTGCTACAGATTGAAGTTGCTGATAAAAATAAAAAAAATCTGAGGAGCGGGATCTGATGGAAATGAGCTTCAGGCTCTCCTTGACTCCAAAATAACTTGGGCGGGAAGAGAGGAAAGCATCATCATTTACAGGTAGGCTGCTTAATGCCCGAGGGCCCGAAAGAACACAAGGCGGAAAATATGCGGAGGATGGGGAATTGAAAGCAGATGTTCTTAAACAAATTGGAGGCACTGTTAGTCAAAGCAAGAGGCCAGAGGTTGGCGGCGCTGAGAAAACCCAGCAGGAGGAGCTGATAAAGGAGGGGAATGGTGTTGTCAGCCAGAAGAATTACTTCCATGTCCATTTCCTGGGTGGCTTATTCAGGAGAAGGGGTAGTTTTGGTTTAGTTTAGTTTATTTTCACATGTAGCGAGGTACAGTGAAAAGCTTTCGTTGCGTGCTAACCAGTCAGCGGAAAGTTCATAGGCTCTCGGAGTAGAATTAGGCCATTCGTCCTTCAAGTCTACTCCGCCCTTCTGTGCACTCCGTGGCTGGATCTATCTTTCCCTCTCAAACCCATTCTCCTGCCTTCTCGAGAAGTCTTTTCTAGCAGTCTTTACTTCAGCTCAGAGATACAGTGTGGAGACAGGCCCATGGCCCACCGAGTCTGTGCTGACCAGCGATCCCCTTAAGGACCTGTCCCACTTGGCCGTCATTTACGCGACAGGCCGGTAGTGACTGACGCGCGCGTCATCATGCGTCCACACAGCCGTCTGGAGCGCGTGACGTCATTTGAGGACAGACACAAAATGCAGGAGTAACTCAGCGGGACCGGCAGCATCTCTGGAGAGAAGGAATGGATGATGTTTGGAGTCGGGACTCTTCTTCAGTTTGAAGAAGGGTCTCGACTCGAAACGTCACCCATTGCTTCTCTCCAGAGATGCTGCCTGTCCCATTGAGTTACTCCAGCATTTTGTGTCTATCTCCAATCGTCTTGGCCCCGCTCTGGGAGTACAAGTGGGTGCGGATCCGGACCGCAACGGCCATGAGCCCCAGGCCAAGCTTGCCGACCGTTTGCCTGCTTCTGCTGCTGTTGGAGGTGAGACGTTGCGCTGCGCCAGGGTCTTGGGCCTATCCCACTTTGGCCATCAGCTTTACCCGACAGGCCGTTGGTGCGCAAAGATTTCATGCAAGATTCGCCACCCTCTGACTAAAGAGATTCCTCCTCATCTCCTTTCTAAAGGTACGCCCTTCTATTCTGAGGCTCTGGCCTCTGGTCCTAGATTCTCCCACTAGTGGAAACATCCTCTCCACATCCACTCTATCCAGGCCTTTCAATATTCTGTATGTTTCAATGAGGTCCCCCCCTCATTCCTCTAAATTCCAGCGAGTACAGGCCCAGTGCCGACAAACGCTCATCATTGGTTAACCTACTCATTCTTGAGATCATTCTTGTAAACCTCTTCTGGACCCTCTCCACAGCCAGCACATCCTTCCTCACGATATGGTGCCCAAAGCAGTCAGGGCGATGCAGGGCATTGATGATGCCGGTTGTCACTTTGAGGCGGCGCCTTCTTTTTTTTTTAATATATTTTTATTAGAGGCCATACGTATTACAAATAACATGATAATTTTTTCAGATATACATATTACATCTTTCCAAAATTATATAAATATTACCAAGCCATATATATAGGCCTCAATTTTTTTAATAGTGTGAAGAAGAAAAAAAAAAGAGTAAAGAAAGAATAGAGATTAATTTAAAGAGTGTGATTATAATTTTGATTAGAAGAGAAAAAGAGAGAGGAAAAAAAACAAAATAAAAAACATAACTAATAAACAACTATTATACTTAAAAATAAAAAAAAGTATACATCTTAACAATGAATGGAACAATTTCTAATTATAATATATAGAGACAAGTATATAAATCTCAGATTAAACATTTTCGTTTGATCTTACCACCGGGTAAGGGCATAATTTCTCCCCTACGACATTTAGACATTTACAATCTTTGTCACGAACACTGTTTCTCGGTCACAAAATGGAAAGACTAGTAATCCACTCAGTTGGGTCCTCGTTGCAGCCAGGCAGTGTCTGACATACCGGCTAACCTCAAAGTACAAGCACCGACTCATCCGTTTACAAGATTGCCTGAGGAATGAAGGAACTGCATTTAGCAACTAAACACAGCTCACTAATGCATGGCTTGTTGCAACCAGACTAGTACATTGGAATGTGTCCAATACTTTCTCCTAACCTATTAATGCTGCAAACTGTTACTGCTTTCACTGTGTAATGACACATTCATTACCCTGGTGTCTTAAGCCAAGGCTTCAAAACACAAAAGATAGACATAGGTACATACACTAGAAACTGCAGACGGTGGAAGGTGTGTGGATGGCCCAACTGGAGAAGGGATTATACTGAATAGACACATTCTGATTCCTGGGATGTCCGGACTTTCATATGAGGAAAGACTGGATAGACTCAGCTTGTACTGGAATTTAGAAGATTGAGGGGGGAACTTATAGAAACTTTCAAAATTCTTAAGGGGTTGGACAAGCTAGATGCTGGAAGATTGTTCCCGAAGTTGGGGGAGTCCAGAACAAGGGGTCACAGTCTAAAGATAAGGGGGAATTCCTTTAGGACCGAAATGAGGAAAACATTCTTTACACAGAGAGTGGTGAGTCTCTGGAATTCTCTGCCACAGAAGGTAGTTGAGGCCAGTTCATTGGCTATATTTAAGAGGGCGTTAGATGTGGCACTTGTGGCTAAAGGGATCAGGGGGTATGGAGAGAAGGCAGGTACGGGATACTGAGTTGGATGATCAGCCATGATCACATTGAATGGCGGTGCAGGCTCGAAGGGCCGAATGGCCTACTCCTGCACCTATTTTTCTATGTTTCTATTCAGTATAATCCTTATCCCTCCAAACTTGATGGGACTGGAATCGCGTATGGGCCTGGCTTCAGAAAAGGACAGATGTTACCACAATGTAAACATGTGGGCGGCACGGTGGCCCAGCGGTAGAGTTGCTGCCTTACAGCACCAGAGACCCGGGTTCGATCCTGACTACAGGACCGGTCTGTACCGAGTTTGTACGTTCTCCCCGTGACCCCGTGGGTTTTCTACGGGCGCTCCGGTCTCTTCCCCACACCCCAAAGACGCGCAGCTTTATAGGTTAATCGGTTTCTGTGAAATGTCCCGAGTGTGCAGGATAGAAATGGCCATCGCCGATCATCGCGGACTTCCACGCTGTACCTCTAATTTAAAGAAACTCAGGATTTAGAAGTAAACCAAAACTACTGAAATAGTTTGAGGAAGTCCATATCTGAGGTATCCTAACATTCCCAAACTGCTTCATTTGTTTGGTTCACTGGTTCATTAGGTACAGCAGGCAGTGAAGAAAGCTAATGGAATGTTGGCCTTCATAACAAGAGGATTTCAGTAAAGGAGTATAGAGGTTCTTCTGCAGTTGTATAGGGCTCTGGTGAGACCACATCTGGAGTATTGTGTACAGCTTTGGTCTCCTAATTTGGGATTCTTGTGATTGAGCCAGTGCAGCGTAGGTTCACGAGATTGATCCCTGGAATGGCGGGACTGTCATATGAGGAAAGATTGAAAAGACTAGGCTTGTATTCACTGGAGTTTAGAAGGATGAGGGGTTATCTTATAGAAACATATAAAATTATACAAAGACTGGACAAGCTAGATGCAGGAAAAATGTTCCCAATGTTGGGTGAGTCCAGAACCAAGGGCCACAGCCTTAGAATAAAGGGGAGGTCATTTAAGATTGAGCTGAGAAAATACTTTTTTACCCAGAGAGTTGTGAATTTATGGAATTCCCTGCCACAGAGGGCAGTGGAGGCCAAATCACTGGACGGATTTAAGAGAGAGTTGGATAGAGCTTTAGGGGCTAGTGGAGTCAAGGGATATGGGGAGAAGGCAGGCATGGGTTATTGATAGCGGACGATCAGCCATGATCACAATGGCTCGAATGGCCTCCTCCTGCACATATTTTCTATGTTTCTATGTTTCTGGAGCATTTAAAAATCAACCAGTGATTGAACTGGACTCACATGTAGGGCAGACCAGATAAGGACAGATGTTACCATAATCTATGTGATGATAAACAGTTTTGTGATTATTATTATTAATAAGACTAGCTTTTTAATTCAGGTTTAATTAATTTTAATTACAATTCCCCAGCTGCTCTGTTGGCCACTTGGATGATTCTCCGTAAAATAGGAGCACACAATGTAATCAGCAATTCAACCTTTTAATCGGTATAGTGGATATGAAATCTTTGTGAATATATATAGCGGATATACATTTAGTATATAATGGATTACTAAATTGCAATCTACATGCACAAAATTCCAGTGCTGCAAAAAAATATACTTTGGAACATCATCGATTTTTACCCCTTGCTGTTGAAAGGTTTCTGGTTAAATAACCGAACCAGCTTGTTTGATTTTTCTCTTGTGAAATTTCTATTTGAGGACAAGGTCCACAGGATCCCCATGGGACGGACAAAAATAGAATTTTCCGTCCCTAACTGTGGCTGCTGGAAGGCACTGCACCCGGCTAAGCATGCTTATAATGCTCCTGCATACAAAGTGACAGACCAATCTACACTTGATCACTTAATTTGTTGTTACTTGTGGGTGGAGCACCAAGGCAAATTCCTTGTATGTGAATACTCGGCCAATAAACTTACTTACTTACTTGCGCTGGGGTAACCCACTAGGTCAAGCAACATCCCTGGAGAACGAGGATAGACGTGGTCACTCTTCAGCCATGCTGCCTGGACATAAGGTCATAAGACCATTCGGCCCATCAAGTCTACGCCGCCATTCAATCTTGCCTGATCTAATTCTCGCTCCTAACCCCATTCTCCTGCCTTCTCCCCATAACCCCACACTCAAGTGTAGATTGGTCTGTCACTTTGTATGCAGGAGCATTATAAGCATGCTTAGCCGGGTGCAGTGCCTTCCAGCAGCCACAGTTAGGGACGGAAAATTCTATTTTTGTCCGTCCCATGGGGATCCTGTGGACCTTGTCCTCAAATAGAAATTTCACAAGAGAAAAATCAAACAAGCTGGTTCGGTTATTTAACCAGAAACCTTTCAACAGCAAGGGGTAAAAATCGATGATGTTCCAAAGTATATTTTACATTACTACCAGCATGTAGACTTTGCAACCAGGGGAATCAATACACTGGACCTAGCCTACACTAACATCAAGAAGGCATTCAAGGCAGTCCCCCGAATCCACCTTGGCTCCTCAGACCATATCTCTGTGATGCTAATTCCTGCATACAGGCCCCTGCTGACCCGAGAAAAACCTACTGTGAAGCAGGTTAGGGTCTGGCCAGAGGGATCTATGGCAACACTACAGGACTGTTTTGAATGCACGGACTGGGACGTGTTCAAGAAGGCTGCAACTGTCAGCCAACACATCAACCTAGAGGAGTATGCTGCGTCCGTGTCTGCTTACATGGAGAAGTGCATTGAGGATGTCTGTGTCACCAAGACCATCACTGTACGGGCCAACCAGAAACCCTGGATGACCACAGAGGTACGTGGAATGCTGAGAGCACGTAATGCCGCGTTTAAATCCGGCGACGTGGTGGCACTCAGATCCGCAAGAGCCAACCTGAACCGAGTCGTCAGGCTGGCCAAGCGTGCCCATGGTCAGAAAATCCAGAGCTTCTTCCATGACCCCAAGAACACCAGGCGCATGTGGCAGGGAATCAAATCAATCACGGACTATAAGACTGCTTCACCACCCTGTGATGATAACATTGAGTTCCTCAATGAACTCAACAACTATTTTGGTCGGTTCGAGGCATTAAATAACACACCTGCAAGCAAAGGTATTCCTCATTGTGAGGAAAAGGCACTCAGTCTTGACATAGTGGATGTTCGGAGGTCCCTAAAAGGAGTGAACGCGCGAAAGGCGGCAGGCCCTGATAACATACCAGGGCGGGTGCTCAGGGAATGTGCTGATCAGCTGGCACATGTCCTTACGGACATATTTAACACCTCGCTGAACCAGGCGGTCGTCCCATTATGTTTCAAGACTGCCACCATCATACCTGTGCCAAAAGAATCCAACATACAATGTCTCAATGACTACCGCCCTGTAGCACTCACCCCCATAATGATGAAGTGCTTCGAGAGGCTGGTCAGGGACCACATCACCTCCAGACTCCCCTCCACACTCGACCCATACCAGTTTGCTTACAGGCCAAACCGCTCCACAGAGGACGCTATATCCTCCGTGCTCCATCTGAGCCTGGAACATTTAGAGGAGAAAAACACCTATGTGCGAATGCTGTTCGTGGATTTCAGTTCAGCATTCAACACCATTATCCCCCAGCACCTGATAAGCAAACTGGTTCCATTGGGCCTCGGCACCCCCATGTGTAACTGGCTACTGGACTTCCTCACTGACAGACCTCAGTCTGTGAGGGTTGGAAATAACACCTCCAATACCATCTCTCTAAGCACCGGCTCCCCTCAGGGCTGTGTCCTGAGTCCACTGCTGTTCACCCTGATGACTCACGACTGTTGTGCCAGGTTTAGTACAAACCACATCATGAAGTACGCAGATGACACAACAGTGGTGGGCCTCATCAGGGACGACAATGAGCTGGCTTACAGGGAGGAGGTGAAACAACTGGTGGACTGGTGCAATACGAACAACCTGATCCTGAATGTCGAGAAAACAAAGGAGATTATCGTCGACTTCAGGAAAACCGGGCACAGTCCCACACCACTTCACATCAATGACAGCGATGTGGAGGTGGTCAGTAGCACAAAGTTCCTGGGGGTGCAGGTCACTAACAGTCTGACCTGGTCGACTAACATCTCATCAACTGTTAAGAGAGCGCAGCAGCGGTTGCACTTTCTGCGCCGGATGAGAAGAGCTCACCTCCCCCATCCCATCCTCACCACTTTCTACAGGGGCACCATAGAGAGTATTTTGACCAGCTGTATCTCTGTCTGGTTTGGGGACTGTAAAGCCTCCGACTGGAAGTCTGTGCAGAGAGTGGTGAGGACAGCGGAAAAAATCATCGGGACCTCTCTCCCCTCAATCGGGGATATTGCGACCAAACGCTGTGTGTCTAAGGCCAGCAGTATCATAAAGGACCCCACACATCTCCATCACGGACTGTTCACTCTGCTGCCCTCGGGAAAAAGATACCGCAGCATGAGGAGCAGAACATCAAGGTTCTGCAACAGCTTCTTCCCACGAGCCATCAGACTCCTGAATGCCATGTAAATGGGCTGCCACTATTGTCTATCCTTTTCATACATACCTATCCTTCGGTTAATTTATTGTGTTGCACAGGGAGCCAAATGCAACGTAATTTCGTTTGGAACTGCATATATCAATGTATTTCTAAATGACAATAAAGTTTGTTTGACTTGACTGTTTGACTTGACTCCCATACTAATCAAGAATCTATCTATCTTCTCCTTGAAAATACCCTGTACCTGTCCAAATGCTGTCATACTACCTGCCTCGACTATTTCCTCTGGGAGGTAATATAGTCAAGTCAAGTCTAGAGAGTTTATTGTCATGTGTCCTAGATGGGACAATGAAACTCTTGCTTTGCTTCAGCACAAAAGAGTATTGTAAGCAAAAATACAGAACAGTCCAGTTCAATATACACATAAATAAGCAGATAAAGTGCAATAGGCTGTTATAGTTCAGATTCCGTTTGTTGGCGAGTTTAATAGTCTGATGGCTGTGGGGAAGGAACTGTTCCTGAACCTGCATGTAACAGATTTGAGGCTCCTGCACCTTCTGCCGATGGTAGCGGAGAGATGAGTGTGTGGCCAGGATGGTGTGGGTCCTTGATGATGTTGGCTGCCTTTTTGAGGCAGCGACTGCGATAGATCCCTTCGATGGTGGAGAGGTCCGAGCCGATGATGTACTGGGCAGTCGTCACAACTTTCTGCAACTTTTTCCGCTCCTGGACCCTCAGGTTGCCGAACCAAGCCACGATGCAACAAGTCAGTATTCTCTCTACTAATATAGCAGCATTTAAGACACTTGGCCAGGTACATGGCTAGGATTTCTACCTCCTAGTTCCATATGCACACCACGCTCTGTGGAAAAAGTCACCCCTCATGTTCCTATTAAATCTTGCTCCATTCACCTTTAATTTATGTCCCTTTTCTTGATTCCCCAACCCTTGATTAAAGGCCCTCCAACTCCCGATCAATTCCCCTCATGATTTTATACACTTGGACAGGTACCTGCCTTCAATGAACTAATTAAGATCCCAAATACAGCCACAAAATGCTGGAGTAACTCACTGGGACAGGCAGCGGCTCTGGAGAGAAGGAATGGGTGACGTTCTGGTTCGAGACCCTTCTTCAGTCTTCCTTCTCTCCAGAGATGCTGCCTGTCCCACTGAGTTACTCCAGCATTTTGTGTCTATCTTCAGTTTAAACCAGCAACTGCAGTTCATTCCTATACATAACTAAGATCCCACTTAATTTCAGTAGACTACTTAATGAAAGATGTGCAAACCTTCATTATAAATATTTCCCTGCATCACATGGTCCCAACTGGGATGGTCAGTTGCATAGACTGATCAGACACAGTTTCAGAGGCATCTCCTAAGATATTGAAGCCCTGTCCACATGACGATTCAGGCTTGAGCTGCCAAGAAACATTAAGCAGCATTGGTCAATGACAATAATCACCAGAAAGTACGGTGGTGATGCAGGCATGGTTGCGCAGCAGTAGACAATAGACAATAGGTGCAGGAGTAGGCCATTTGGCCCTTCGAGCCAGCACCGCCATTCAATGTGATCATGGCTAATCATCCCCAATCAGCACCCCGTTCCATCCTTCTCCCCATATCCCCTGACTCCGCTATTTTTAAGAGCCCTATCTAGCTCTCCCTTGAAAGCATCCAGAGAACCTGCCTCCACCGCCCTCTGAGGCAGAGAATTCCACAGACTCACCACTCTCTATGAGAAAAAGTGTTTCCTCGTCTCCGTTCTAAATGACTTACTCCTTATTCTTAAACTGCGGCCCCTGGTTCTGGACTCCCCCAACGTCGGGAACATGTTTCCTGCCTCTAGCGTGTCCAAACCATGAACAATCTTATATGTTTCACTAAGATCCCCTCTCATCCTTCTAAACTCCAGAGAGTACAAGCCCAGCCACTCCATTCTCTCAGCATATGACAGTCCCGCCATCCCGGGAATTAACCTTGTAAACCTACGCTGCACTCCCTCAATAGCAAGAATGTCCTTCCGCAAATTAGGGGACCAAAACTACACACAATACTCCAGGTGTGGTCTCACTAGGGCCCTGTACAACTGTGTACAAGAGTGTACAATCCCAGCTGCTCCATTCTCTCAGGTAGAGTTGCTGCCTTACAACGCCAAGGACCTGGACTTGATCCCGACTATGGGTGCTGTCTGTACGGAGTTTGTACGTTCTCCCCATGACTGCTTTGGTTTTCTCCAAGATCTTCGGATTCCTCCCACACTCCAGAGGTTAATTGGCTTGGTATCAATATAAAATTGTCCCCAGTGTGTGTAGAGCGGTGTTAATGTGTGTGGTTGGTTGGTCGGTGCGGACTCGGTGGGCCGAAGGGCCTGTTTCCGAGCTGTATCTCTAAACTAAACTACACCAAACCAGTTCTCAATCCACGCCAAAGGTCGACACAAAGTGCTGGAGTAATTCAGCGGGCCAGGCAGCATCTCCAGAGAAAAGGAATAGTTTTGGGTCGAGACCCTTCATCAGACTAGTCTGGAGGAGGGTCACGACACGAAACGTTGCCTATTTCCTTCGCTCCATAGATGCTGCCTCACCCGCTGAGTTTCCCCAGCGTTTTTGTCTACCTTCGATTTTCCAGCAGCTGCAGTTCCATCTTAAAAACTTTCTGTCCTGGGCCTCCTCTACTGTCAGAGTGAGACCCAGTGCAAATTGGAGGAACAGCATCTCATATTTTGCTTACAACCTAGCAGTATGAATATTGACCTCTCTAACTTCAAGTAACCCTTGCTTTCCCTCTCTCGCCATCCCTACCCCATCCTAGTTCTCTGACTAGTTTCACTGTCCCCCCCCCCGATTACATTTTACTCGTAGTCACAGTTAATAATGATCCATTCTACATTTTCCTCTATCTTTCATCCCCTTTGATCTCTCGTTTTCACACCTTACCCTTCCATATCTCTTATGTTCCCCTCTACCCTGACTCTCTCAAGAAGGGTCTCGACCCGAAATGTCTCCCATTCCTTCTCTCCAGAGATGCTGCCCGACCCGCTGAGTTACTCCAGCATTTTGTGTCTATATTAGATTTAGCACATCAGCAGCTCCCTAGATTGCTCCTCCCTTAAATGATAGTTATTTTTGCTGACCTCTGATGTGCAGGAGCCAGTCCAAAATCAATAGGTCTGAACATTGATGACTATGCAACCACTGTCTCGATTGCCACTCTGACTCCACGGCTAGATTGGCACATTTTCATCCTTAGGGATTCAATAGTCATATTGAACTAGTGTCCAGTGTTTCTTCACAGCTTTACAAAAGAAAACTTACTGGATGGACATCATATCATTCGAGCACAATAATTTCATCACCTTGTTTACCTTTACGACATTTTTTCCATTTAAAAATGGCCGATGCAAAACGTCACATATTTTCTCAATCAAGATTACAGGGTTAGTGGGAAATTATTTTAGTTCGGGACAGTCATTATGACACCAATAATAATTTACAACTTTTAAAATCAATTACACAATAGACAATAGGTGCAGGAGTAGGCCATTCGGCCCTTCGAGCCAGCACCGCCATGAAATTCAATGTGATCATAGCTGATCATCCCCAATCAGTACCCCATTCCTGCCGTCTCCCCATATCCCCTGACTCCACTATTTTTTAGAGCCGTATCTAGCTCTCTCTTGAAAGCATCCAGAGAACCGGCCTCCACCGCCCTCTGAGGCAGAGAATTCCACAGACTCACCACTCTCTGTGAGAAAAAGTGTTTCCTCGTCTCCGTTCTAAATGGCTTACCCCTTATTCTTAAACTGTGGCCCCTGGTTCTGGAGTACCCCAACATCGGGACTATGGTTCCTGCCTCTAGTGTGTCCAAACCCTTAACAATCTTATATGTTTCAATGAGATCCCCTCATCCTTCTAAACTCCAGAGTGTACAAGCCCAGCCGCTCCATTCTCTCAGCATATGACAGTCCCGCCATCCCGGGAATTAACCTTGTGAACCTACTCTGCACTCCCTCAATAGCAAGAATGTGCTTCCTCAAATTTGGAGACCAAAACTGCACACAATACTCCAGGTGTAGTCTCACTAGGGCCCTGTACAATTTTGGAAGGACCTCTTTGCTCCTATACTCTTGTTACGAAGATGACTCCTCTTGGTATCTCTCTCTCTCAATATTACCTCTCCATGTGCCTGTCCAAGTACCTTAAATGCTGTTATAGTAGCCGTCAGAGGAGGTAGTTGAGGCAAGTACTACAACAGCATTTAGGACTCGTACAGGTATATGGATAGGAAAGGTTTAGAAGGATACGTGCCAAACACAGGCAAACACGACCAGCTTAGGTGGGGCTCTTGGTCGGCATGGAGGAGATGGGCCGAAGAGCCTGTTTTCGTGCTGTACCACTCTATCTGAGAGCAGGCTTTCGACTTCAGTTAAGTTTAGTTTAGAGATACAGTGAGAAAACATGCGCTTCTGCCCACCGAGTATGTGCTGACCAGCGATCCCCGCACACTAACACATTCTACAAATACTGGGGCCAAGTAAGAATTTCATTGTTCTATCTGGGCCATATGACAATAAAACACTCTTGACTCCTGACAATTTACAATTATACCAAGCCAATTAACCTGGAGTGTGGGAGGAAGCCAGAGATCCCGGGGAAAACCCACGCAGGTCACGAGGAAAACGTACAAACTCCATACAGACAGCATCCGTAATCAGGATCGAACCCGGGTCTCTGGCGCTGTGAGGCAGCAACTATACTGTTGCGTCACCGTGCCGCCCTAAAATGGGGCTCAGATTAGGTTCTTGGTCAGCATGGATGAGTTGGGCCGAAGAGCCTGTTTCCTTGCTGTACATCTCTGTCTAAGATCAGACTATAGACGTACAGTGCTGGGGTAACTCAACACGTCCGGCAGCATCTCTAGCACTTGGTGACGTTTTTGGTCGAGGACTCTCTCTAAATTCTACAGGTGCACAGTAGAGAGCTTGCTGACCGGTTGCATCGTGGCTTGGTTCGGCAACTTGAGCGCCCTGGAGAGGAAAAGACTACAAAAAGTAGTAAACACTGCCCAGTCCATCATCGGCTTTTCCCATTGAGGGTAGGAAAGACTCAAACAAGAGGGCATGACATGAGAATTAAGGGACAGAAGTTTAAGGGTAACATGAGGGGGAACTTCTTTACTCAGAGAGTGGTGGCTGTGTGGAATGATCTTCCTGCAAAAGTGGTGGAGGCAGGATCGATTTTGACATTTAAAAGTAAAGTGGATAGGTATATGGATGGGAAGGGAATGTGTTTTGTGGTTTGTTCAAGATTCCAGTATTTCCAGTTCCTCGTTTCTCCAATCCCGATTTATCTAAGAGATGCCAGGATCTGAAAACAATATCCACCCACTGGCACATATAATGGGCAGCATGTTGGTGCAGAAGGTGGAGTTGCCGTCTTACAACGCTAGAGGCCCCTGGTTCGATCCTGACCATGGGTGCTGTCTGTGCGGAGTTTGTACGTTCTCCTCGTGGCCGTGTGGGTTTACTCCGAGATCTTTGGTCCCCTCCCACATTCCAAATGCGTTCAGGCTTGGAGGCTGATTGGTATAAGTGTAAATTGTCCCTAGTGTGTGTAGGATAGTGTTAGCGTGCAGGGATCGCTGGTCGGCGCAGAATCGGTGGGCCGACGGGCCTGTTTCCACGCTGTATCTCCAAACTAACGTAAACTAAAATATTTAAGAAGGAACTGCAGATGCTGGAAAATCGAAGGTAGACAAAAGTCTACCTTTTAGCATATACCTGGATAGGTATATGGACGCGAAGGGAATGGAGGGGTATGGTCTGAGTGCAGGTAGATGGGACTAGGGGAAAATGAATGGTCGGCACGGACTGGAAGGGTCGAGAAGGCCTGTTTCCGTGCTGTAATTGTTATATGGTTAAAAGTGCTGGAGAAACTCAGCGGGTGCGGCAGCATCTATGGAGCGAAGGAAATAGGCAACGTTTGGGGCATGAACATTGAATTCTCCAATTTCCGGTAGCCCTTGCTGTCTCCTCCCCTTCTCAGCTCTCCCTCAGCCCTCGGGCCCCTCTTCTTCCTTTCTCCTTTCTTCTCCCCGCCCCTCCCCCACATCAGGCTTCGGCCCGAAACGTTGCCTATTTCCTTCGCTCCATAGATGCTGCTGCACCCGCTGAGTTTCTCCAGCACTTTTGCCTACCCTAAACTAAAATATATTGGGCAGACAGACTTTAAAAAGCATAGATCATTCGTTGCAGCTTTGTAGGTGTATGTTGGAAAACACCATCAACTATTGCTTTTCCAGATACTGTTTCAGCTGAGTCAGATGATCAGTTTACATCTCCGTCTCGGCTTTCAATGTCAAACCAAGTCTCTGGGCAGCTTCCGGTGTTCAGCGTTTCAACAGTTCGGCAGCACCCACTGAGTGCAATGCAAAACAATCTTCTCTTTGCTGGCTTTGATCTGTCTTTTTGCATTTCTTTAATTAATTATAAAAGCACAAAAACCTTTCCTCTGTACTTCAGTACACATGACAACAAACTACATAAAGTCAACTCATTTGTTCTATGTACCTTTTCATATCTCTTGGTTCCCTCTCCCCGGACTTTCAGTCTGAAGAAGGGTCTCAACCCAAAACGTCGCCTATTTCTTTTCTCCAGAGATCCTGCCTGACCCGCTGAGTTACTCCGGCTTTTTGTGCCTATCTTTGGTGTAAACCAGCATCTGCAGTTCCCTCCTACATGGATGGTGAGGTGGTTGGCAGACAGGAAACAAAGAGTAGGGATTATTCAGTCTACAGAGAGATTTGGGCCATTCGGAAGAGTGGGCTGAAAGATGGCAGATGGAGTTTAATGCTGATAAGTGTGAGGTGCTACATCTTGGCAGGACAAATCAAAATAGGACGTACATGGTAAATGGTGGGGAACTGAGGAATGCTGTGGAACAGAGGGATCTAGGAATAACTGTGCATAGTTCCCTGAAGGTGGAATTGCATGTAGATAGGGTGGTAAAGAAAACTTTTGATGTGCTGGCCTTTGTAAATCAGAGCATTGAATATAGGAGTAGGGAAATAATGTTAAAATTGTACAAGGCATTGGTAAGACCAACTCTGGAGTATGGTGTACAATTTTGGTCGCCTAATTATAGGAAGGATGTCAACAAAATAGAGAGAGTACAGAGGAGATTTACTAGAATGTTGCCTGGGTTCCAGCAACTAAGTTACAGTGAAAGGTTGAACAAGTTAGGTCTTTATTCTTTGGAGTGCAGAAGGTTAAGGGGGGACTTGATTGAGGTCTTTAAAATGATGAAAGGGATAGACAGAGTTGACGTGGATAAGCTTTTCCCATTGAGGGTAGGGAAGATTCAAACAAGAGGGCATGACATGAGAATTAAGGGACAGAAGTCTAGGGTTAACATGAGGGGGAACTTCTTTACTCAGAGAGTGGTGGCTGTGTGGAATGATCTTCCTGCAGAAGTGGTGGAGGCAGGATCGATTTTAACATTTAAAAGTAAAGTGGATAGTTATATGGACGGGAAGGGAATGGAGGGGTATGGTCTGAGTGCAGGTAGATGGGACTAGGGGAAAATGAATGGTCGGCACGGACTGGAAGGGCCGAGAAGGCCTGTTTCCGTGCTGTAATTGTTATATGGTTATATTAACGGGTCCCTTTCAGAATGGCAGGCAGTGACTAGTTGGGTACCGCAAGGCTCGGTGCTGGGACCCCAGCTATTTACAATATACATCAATGATTCGGATGAAGGGATTCAAAGTAACATTAGCAAATTTGCAGATGACACAAAGCTGGGTGGCAGTGTGAACTGTGAGGAGGATGCTATGAGAATGCATGGTGGCTTGGACAGGTTGGGTGAGTGGGCAGGTGCGTGGCAGATTAAGTTTAATGCGGATAAATGTGAGGTTATCCACTTTCATAGCAAAAACAGGAAGGCAGATTGCTATCTAAATGGCGTCAAGTTGGGAAAAGGGGAGGCTATTGAGGGAGTGCAGCGTAGGTTTACAAGGTTAATTCCTGGGATGGCGGGACTGTCATATGCTGAGAGAATGGAGCGGCTGGGCTTGTACACTCTGGAGTTTAGAAGGTTGAGAGGGGATCTCATTGAAACATATAAGATTGTTAAGGGTCTGGACACCTTGGAGGCAGGAATCATGTTCCCGATGTCCAGAACCGGGAGACACAGAACCAGGAGAGTCCAGAACCGGGAGACAGTTTAAGAATATAGAATAAGCCATTTAGAACGGAGACGAGGAAACACTTTTTCTCACAGAGAGTGGGTAGTCTGTAGAATTCTCTGCCTCAAAGGGCGGTGGAGGCAGGTTATCTGGGTGCTTTCAAGAGAGAGCTAGATAGGGCTCTGAAAGATAGCGTAGTCAGGGGATATGGGGAGAAGGAGGAACGGGGTACTGATTGGGGATGATCAGCCATGATCACATTGAATGGCGGTGCTGGCTCGAAGGGCCGAATGGCCTACTCCTGCACCTATTGTCTATAGTCTACACAAATCTTCCCTCTTATGCAGGAATATCCAAATAGGACATTAAAAACAATAAATAATAAAACTCTGAGAGATTTCAGCTCATGGAACAATTAACAAACAGCCTTTATCCCAGGTGTAAACTGCAAACATTCAAGGGCACAGCTATGAGGTAATATGGGCTAGGTTTAAATCAGACATGCAGGGCAAGTGTAGTTTTTACACCAGGCGTTGGCTGCCTCAAATGCATTGCCAGGGGCGGCAGAGTGGCGCAGCGGTAGAGTTGCTGCATTACAGCGCTTGCAGTGTCGGAGACCCGGGTTCGATCCCGACTATGGGTGCCGTCTGTACGGAGTTTGTACGTTCTCCCCGTGACCTGCGTGATCTCCGATTCCCTCCCACACTCCAAAGACGTACGGGTTTGTCGGCTGGTTGGCTTGGTATAATTGTAAATTGTTCCCAGGGTGTGTAGGATAGTGTTACTGTGCGCGGATCGCTGGTCGACGTGGACCCAGACTGGGTGGGCCGAAGGGCCTGTTTCCGCGCTGTATCTCCAAACTAAACTAAACTAAATGCAATAATGTTTAAAAGACATTTGGATATGAACATGGATATGGAGAGAATGGGGTGTGGGGGGGGGGGGGGGGTTTGTTAATTGTTTCGTGAGCTGAAATCTGTTTTATTATTTATTGTTTTTAATGTCCCATTTGGATATTCCTGCATAAAAGGGCAGATTTGTGTTGACAATAGACAATTGGCGCAGGATTAGGCAATTCGGCCCTTCGAGCCAGCACCGCCATTCAATGTGATCATGGCTGATCATCCCCAATCAGTACCTCGTTCCTGCCTTCTCCCCATATCCCCTGACTACGCTATCTTTCAGAGCCCTACCAGAGGACGGTGGAGGAACCTTCCTCCACCGCCCTCTGAGGCAGAGAATTCTACAGACTCCCCACTCTCTGTGAGAAAAAGTGTTTCCTCGTCTCCGTTCTAAATGGCTTATTCTATATTCTTAAACTGTGCCCCCCGGTTCTGGACTCTCCCAACATCGGGAACATGTTTCCTGCCTCCAACGTGTCCAAACCCTTAACAATCTTATATGTTTCAATGAGATCCCCTCTCAACCTTCTAAACTCCAGAGTGTACAAGCCCAGCCGCTCCATTCTCTCAGCATATGACAGTCCTGCGGGGATGCGGATCACGTGCAGGCAGACGGGATTGGTTTACCTTACTATCAAACTCAGCATAGACATTGTGGGCCGAAGGGCCTGTTCCTGTGCTGTACTTTTCTGTGTTCTATCAATTTTCAGCAAGATTCGATAAGAACTGACAGAGCCCAACAAATTGACTTTTTGAAGAAATGTCTCAACCCGAAACGTCACCCATTCCTTCTCTCCAGAGATGCTGCCTGACCTGCTCAGTTTTTCCAAAC
Organism: Raja brachyura; assembly: GCA_963514005.1. The sequence continues at coordinate 145,281,940 of OY740782.1, read as the reverse complement.
ATTTCGTGTTTTTAAAGCAGCAACAAACATGCACTTAAGATTTTGGTTCTGTCACGAGAACTTGGTTTAAGTTAAGGCGAGGAGGGAAAGATTCTCACGCAAAGGGTGGTGGGTGTATGGATCGAGCTGCCAGAGGAGGTAGTTGAGGCAAGGATTATCCCAACGTTTAAGAAACATTAAGACAGGTACGTGGATAGGACAGGTTTGGAGGGATATGGACAAAACGCAGGCAGGTGGGACTAGTGTAGATGGGACAAGTTGGGCTAAAGGGCTCATGTATTCAATCAGGAGCAAAGGCAACCGGTAGTTAAAAGCTGCATCACCCAAGCACCACCCATGTCTTCAATACTATTTATAACCCAACTACCTAAGTATTGAATTTCAAAACCAAACAAGGGCAATGGGTTCTGGAAATAAACAATAGGACACAAGAGATTATGATCCAAATAAAGAAATACTGATGCCTGGCTGCCTGTTATAAAATCTGAATAAGAAAATGAAATCTGCCCAAGGGGAAAAAATCATATAAATTTCTCACGTGGAAGGGAAAAAAAAAATCTAGATACTCGGAGTTCATTCACAAATAAAATACGGAGCGCAGAAGTGTGCTCGATGCTGTCAGTGACAACCGAGTTTCATATAGGGGTACAACGTGGAAAGAGGCTAATCGGTCCACTGAGCCTGCGTCGACCAGCAATCACCCGGACACTGGTGATAAGACACAAAAGTACTTAGAATAAAGGGGAGGTCATTTAAGACTGTGGTGGGAAAAAACTTTTTCACCCAGAGAGTTGTGAATTTATGGAATTCCCTGCCACAGAGGGCAGTGGAGGCCAAATCACTGGATGGATTTAAGAGAGAGTTAGATAGAGCTCTAGGGGCTAGTGGAGTCAAGGGATATGGGGAGAAGGCAGGCACGGGTAATTGATTGGGGACGATCAGCCATGATCACAATGAATGGCGGTGCTGGCTCGAAGGGCCAAATGCACCTATTTTCTATGTTTCTAAAAAGCTGAGTAACTGAGCGGGTCAAACAGCATCTCTGGAGAAAAAGCATTGATGGCGTTCGAGTTTCAGGTCCAATCCCAAAACGTCACCCATTCTTTTTCTCCAGACATGCTGTCTGGCCCGCGGCTTTTTGTATCTATCTTCGGTTGAACTCAGCCTTCCGCAACACCCCTTACACTGGTTCTATGTTATCCCAGTTTTGCATCCTACACGCTAGGGGCAAAATGCAGACGCTAATTCACCTACAAACCAGCACGTCTTTGGAATGTGGGAGTGAACCGGAGCGCCCGAGGAAAACCCACGTGCTCACAGGGAAAATAGACCAACTCCACACAGACTGCACCCGTGGTCAGGATTGAACCTGGGTCCCTGGCGTTCTAGGGCAGTAACTCTACTGCTGCGCCACTTATCCAGAATTTTCCATGGTCCTAAACCACACTCTTTGCGGGCCAAACTGCAGGAGAAATGAGCACTACCAGTGGGCAATCACGGTGGCACAGCGGTGGAGTTGCTGCCTTACAGCGAATGCAGCGCCGGAGACCCGGGTGCGATCCTGACTACGGGTGCTGTCTGTACAGAGTTTGTACGTTCTCCACATGACCTGCATGGGTTTTCTCCAAGATCTTCAGTTTCCTTCCACACTCCAAAGATGTACAGGTTTGGAAATTAATTGGCTTGGTATAAAATGTAAAAATTGTCCATGGTGGGGGTAGGATGGTGTTAATGTGCGGGGATCGCTGGTCGGCGAGGACCCAGTGAGCTGAAAGGGCTTGTTTCCGCGCTGTATGTCTAAACTAAACTATGATAGTTTTTGAAGGTAGACATAAAATGCTGGAGTAACTCAGCGGGTCAGGCAGCATCTACGGAATGAGTGACGTTTTGGGTCGAGGACTCTCTCTAACTTCTACAGGTGCACAGTAGAGAGCTTGCTGACCGGTTGCATCGTGGCTTGGTTCGGCAACTTGAGCTCCCTGGAGAGGAAAAGACTACAAAAAGTAGTAAACACTGCCCAGTCCATCATCGGCTCTGACCTTCCTTCCATCGAGGGGATTTATCACAGTCGCTGCCTCAAAAAGGCTGGCAGCATCATCCAGGACCCACACCATCCTGGCCACACACTCATCTCCCTGCTACCTTCAGGTAGAAGGTACAGGAGCCTGAGGATTGCAACGACCAGGTTCAGGAATAGCTACTTCCCCACAGCCATCAGGCTATTAAACTTGGCTCGGACAAAACTCTGAACATTAATAACCCTCCATCTGTTATTTGCACTCTATCAATTTATTAATTCATGTGTGTATTTACGTATATAATTGTAGTCAATGCCTACTATGTTCTGTTGTGCTATGCAAAGCGAGAATTTCATTGTCCTGTCAGGGAAACATGACAATAAACTCTTTTGACTTGACTTTGACTTCTTCAGATTCTGGTTAAGTATTAAACTGTGTGAGAAGGGTTGTACCACGGGGCTGACACGGTGGTGTGGCTGTAGAGTTTCCGCCTTACAGCGCCAGAGACACGGGCTTGATCCTGACTACGGTTGCTTTATACGTTCTCCCCATAACCGCATGGGTTTTCTCCGGGAGCTCCGGTGTCCCATCAAATTCCAAAGACATACAGGCATTCCTCCTCTCCAGAGATGCTGCCTCACCCGCTGAGTCACTCCAGCATTTTGTGTCAGCCTTCGATTTAAACCAGCATCTGCAGTTCTTTCCTACGGGTCAAAGTGTTAAGAAGCTAATTAATTACTGACGTGGATAAGCTTTTCCCATTGAGGGTAGGAAAGATTCAAACAAGAGGGCATGACATGAGAATTAAGGGACAGAAGTTTAGGGGTAACATGAGGGGGAACTTCTTTACTCAGAGAGTGGTGGCTGTGTGGAATGATCTTCCTGCAGAAGTGGTGGAGGCAGGATCGATTTTAACATTTAAAAGTAAAGTGGATAGGTATATGGACGGGAAGGGAATGGAGGGGTATGGTCTGAGTGCAGGTAGATGGGACTAGGGGAAAATAAATGGTCGTCACGGACTGGAAGGGCCGAGAAGGCCTGTTTCCGTGCTGTAATTGTTATATGGTTGTTATATGGTTGGTAGGTTAATTGGCTTGGTATAAATGTTAAATTGTCCCCAGTTTGTGTAGGGTAGTGTTAGTTTGTGGAGACCGCTGGTCTGTGTGGAGTCAGTGGGCCGAAGGGCCTGTTTCCACGCTGTATCTCTAAACTTAATTGAACAACCAGAGGGAGAGAAAAAGAATCAGTGTGATTTACAGAAAACCCTCATTATTAATGGTACATCCCCAAATGATTCTTAATGCTGGAGTAAGTCAGCGGGTCAAGACCCGAAACGTTGCCCATTCCTTTTCTCCACAGATGCTGCCTTGCCTGCTGAGTTACTCCAGCATTTTGTGTCTACCTTCGATTTAAACCAGCATCTGCAGTTCTTTCTTACCCGAATGATTCTTAATACTTCACAAAGCTGCCCCATCTCTTCTCAAGAAAAACACACTTCCTCAGGCTATGTCAAAGTGTTAAGAAGCTAATTAATTACTGTTTTGTCAGCACTTGTGTTGATAACAGCCAAGCTGCCTTGCAGATATTTCAGTCCATGTGAATCACGAAAGGGAAATTCTTACCAGATCAGTCATCGCCCTGGTAAATAAATGCCTTATTCAGGAAATGAATCATAGAATATATAATACAGAAAAATACAGCGTAGGAACGGGCCCTTCAGCCCACAATGTTTGTGCTGACACGATGCCAAGCTGAACTGATCTCATCTCATCTGTCTGTACATGATCTAAATCCCTCTGTTGCCTGCTCTTCCATGTGCCCATAGCCTCTTAAATGCTACTCTCATATATGCCTCCACCACCACCCCTGGCTGCGTATTCCAGGCCCCCAATACCCTCTGTGTAAAAAAACATTTTGGATTAAACTTTTCCCTCTCACCTTCTAGCTACGCCCCATAGTGTTGGACACTTCCACCCTGGAAAAAAGATTCGGACTGTCTGACGCATCTATGCTGCTCATAATTTTATATACTATCGAGTCTCCTCTCAACGTTCCAGAGAAAAAATACATCTGACGTTCCAGAGAAGAAAATTGTTATTGAGGGAATGCAGCGTAGATTTACCAGGTTAGTTTCCGGAATGGTGGGGCTGATATGACCACATCGAACGGCGATGCTGGCTCGAGGGGCCGAATGGCCTACTCCTGCACCCATTGTCTATTATTTATTGACATTTGATGAAACGATGGGTTGACTGGGCTTGTACTCACCAGAATTTAGAAGGATGAGAGGGGATCTTATAGAAACATATAAAATTCTTAAGGGATTGAACAGGCTAGATGCAGGAAAAATGTTGGGGCACTCCAGAACCAGAGGTCATGGTTTAAGAATAAGGGGTGGGATATTTAGGACGGAGATGAGGAAAAACTTCTTCACCCCAGAATTGTAAATCTGTGGAATTCTCTGCCACAGAAGACAGTGGAGGCCAATTCACTGGATGTTTTCAAGAGAGAGTTATATTTAGCTCTTGGGGCTAAAGGATTCAAAAAGGACATGGGGAAAAAAACAGGAACGGGGTACTGATATTTGGATGATCAGCCATGATCATAATGAACGGCGGTGCTGGCTCGAAGGTCCAAATGGCCTACTCCTGCACCTATATTCTATGTTTCTAAAATCCAAGCTTAATGAACCTCCTCCTGCAGCTGAGACCCTCTTATCCATCTAGTTACTTTCCAAAGAATGGGCCAAATGTGGCCTAACCAAAGACCTATAGAGCTGCATCCCGACTTCCAAACTCTTATATTCAATGCTTATAGCAATAAAGGCAAGCTACCATATGCCTACTTTACCATTATATGAAATAAATAAAAATGAGAGCTTTAAAGAAATCAGTACGTGGGCCGAAGCGCCCCGTTCTTGTAATGTACTGTTCTATGCAACATTATTCGGTTTCAAACAGGAGTTCTGGAAATACACACAAAATGCTGGAGTAACTCAGCAGGACAGGCAGCATCTATGGAGAGAAGGAATGGGTGATGTTTTGGGTCGAGACTCTCGAATCAGTTCTGGAATATCGACAGATAATCTTGAAAGCTCTGAGCCAGAAAATAAGTGGTCTTAAACTCTTCCATTGACCCATTAATAGAATGGCTCTCATTGACAATAGACAATAGGTGCAGGAGCAGGCCATTTGGCCCCTTGAGCCATTCAATGTGATTGTGGCTGATCATCCCCAATCAGTACCCCGTTCCTGCCTTCTCCCCATATCCCCTGACTCCGCTATTTTTAAGAGCCCTATCTAGCTCTCCTTTGAAAGCATCCATTGATCTATTAGCATTTCAAACGTTGGTAGTTTTCTTAACCTCTAGATGCATTTCTAACCATTCTCCTGCCTTCTCCCCGTAACCATTGACGCCTTTACTAATCAAGAACTTATCAATCTCCTCTTTACAATTTCTCAAAGATTTGGATTTCACCTCCATCTGCGGCAATGAATTCCACTGAATCGTCACCCTCTGGGTAAAGAAATTCCTCCTCCGAGAACATCTATTTCCAAAGCCTTTGGAAATCACCCAAATCATACTGTCTTTGTCCTAACTTGCATTCATTCCAAGTGTCTGCTGAACTAATTAATCCAAGTTAAGATGAATACATATTTTAACAAGTCAGCAATCAACTCCATTCTGCAAACTCCTACACACATTTTTATTTCTACAAATTAAGCCAGTTGAGGCTCCCTGGCGTTGATAGTTCCATCACAAGTTGCGATACATTAAGCATCAAGTTCACAGAAAACCACAATTCCATTGACAGCCTCCACAGCCTTCCGAGGCAATGAATTCCACAGATTCACCACCCTCTGACTAAAGATATTCCTCCTCACCCCCTTTCTAAAGGCACATCCTTTCATTCTGAGGCTGTGGCCTCTGGTTCTAGACTCTCCCGCGAGTGGGAAAAATCCTCTCGACATGCACTCTATCCAGGCCTTTCACTGTCAAGTTTCAATGAGGTTTCATCCTTCTAAACTCCAGCAAGTTGAAGACTTCAGAACTAGGTGATTATAATTGCGGGATGGAATGTCAAAGAGTGTTTGATTGTTATATGTTCTATTAGTCATAGAGTCTTACACTGTGGAAACAAGCCCTTCGGCCCAACTTGCCCACTCCGAGCAACATGTCTCATCTACACTAGTCCCACCGGCCTGCGTTTGGCCCGTATCCCTCTAAACCTGTCTAATCCATGTACCTGTCTAAATCTTTCTTTTTTTTTTTTTTTGTTGAATATTTTTTATTAGAAGTATAAGTACGGGTGTAAGTACTAGTACATATAAAAACAACGTTCTTGATAAAGAGATAGGTAATAATTACCATGTTTTCTTATATATACTTCTAAACATTTTATTGTAGTTTTTTTTATATAGTGAAATGTAGGAAAGTGTGAAAAATGATTAACATAAAAATAGTTATAAAATAACCAAAAGAAAAAAGTAAATAAAATAACAGTGGTATATTATACAAACAGTATTTATATAATAATATATCCGTAATAAATAATGTATTATTCTTCGCTCAATCCTTCGTTCAGGTCTCGATCAGGTCCACAAACCGAGTCATATTGATCCCTTAAGATATTCAAGGAATGGAGACCAAATCAGATTAAATTGGTCTAACTTGCCTAAAAGTGCAAGTGTTATTCTTTCCAAGTGTAAAGTCTCCGCCATTCCTGAAATCCACAATTTCTAAATCTTCCTTAAACGTTGCAATAGTCCCAGCCTCAACTACCTCCTCCGGCAGCTCGTTCTACACACCCACCACCCTTTGTGTGAAAAAGTCACCCCTCAGGTTCCTATTAAATCTTTCCTGCCTCACCATAAATATATGTCCTCAGGTTCTCAATTCCACTACTCTGGGCAAGAAACTGCATTTAACCCATCCATTCCTCTCATGCTTGAGCACTATTACAAGCTTGATCACTGTAAAGTTGAGGAATCTCTCAAAATACAAAGCAGCGAACACTAACAGAATAATAGCAAATGACACCTCAGTTAATTACTGGGTTCATCAAGGTGGCTAATGAAAATATTGTTTAACTTGTAAATGGTAGCTCATCATTCAATTACAATTCCGTGTTTCAACACTGAACCCTGAATGAATGTTTACACACCTTCAAAAAACCTCATCAGCATACTGCTTGTCATTTTAATAGTGAACATATTTATCCAATTAACACCAAATTGACAAATGTACAATTTATGCTGCTATGCTGTTATAATTAGTTTCAGAATACAGGTCTAAAAATGGCAAGATGCTTAATCTTTTTTTTTTTAATTTTTAAATATACATTTTTATTAGAAGCAAACACATATTATGGTGAAAACATTTCATGTGCATCAATCATACATTATTAATATTATCAATTGAGGATGCATTCTGCTTCTAAAAATTTTTTTTACATATAGATAGAAAGTAAAAATAAAAGTGAAAAAAAAATCATAAATGTCAAGATTTAAAAAAAAAGAATGGAATAATTTACTATTAATACATCATTGGAGATAGGTTTGAAGAGTATAAAGTATAACTTTTCATCTGATCCAGAGTCCAAGTTTCAGTTCGGTTCCCGTGCCGAACCAATCTACCCTTTCAAATAATCGATGAATGAAGACCATAGTCGAACAAAAGGTTCTTGTTTGTCCATTAAGACAAATCTGATTCTTTCCAGGTGTAGGGTCTCCGACATTTCCATAATCCACATTGTAATTATGGGGGTTATAGGACCTTTCCAAAATTTTAATATTCATTTCTTCCCAGTTATTATACTATAGTCTAGAAAGTTTGTTTGGCTTGTTGTAAGTGTTGGACTTTGTTCTGATATTCCAAGTATTATTAGTTTTGAGTCGGGATTCAGTTTAGTATTAACAACTTCAGAAGTTATTCTAAAAATATCAATCCAGAAATTTTTGATTTTTATACAATTTGCAAAAGTATGTGTTAAGTTAGTTATCGCAGATAGGAGAGATATGTGGAAAAATTCTATTTAGTTTTACTTTAGAGTAATGTAATCTGTTAAATTCTTTAAATTCTTAAATTAAAGCATATCTGGCATTTAACGAGCATTGGTGTATATATTGCAAAATTTATGCCAAATATCTTTTGTTATGGGTTGGCCTAATGATGCTTAATCTAGAAGCATAATTCGGGGCAGCACGGCGGTGCAGCGGTAGATTTGCTGCCTGACAGAGCCAGAGACCCAGGTTGGATCATGGCTAAGGGTGCTGTCTGTACGGAGTTTGTACGTTCACCCTGTGACCCGCATAGGTTTTCTCTGGGTGCTCCGATTTGCACCCACACTCCAAAGACCTGCAGACTTGTAGGTTAATTTGCTTTGGTAAAAAATTGTACAAATTGTCCCCAGTATGTGTCCGATATTGCAAGTGTACGTGATTGCTGGTCGGCACGGACTCGGTAGGACAAAGGGCCTGTTTCCGCACTATATCTCGAGACTAAACTAAAATGATACAGCATTTGCCTTCCAGAATTCTTTTCATAATGTAGGAGGTCGAAAATGTGAAGATGCTTAATCTATAAACTGTGGTGGGACATCCACAAGTAAAGGGTGGAGATACCATGCTTCCACAACTCGTCAAACTTCGGCAATGAAAACAATGGCAGCTAACGTAGGAGGTTTAATTTTTCCACTTTGACATTCAATACAAAAGGGACAAAATGCTTTCAAATCAAGTCTTTATTTCTGTTTAAAATGGCGCAACACTCCACTTAAAAACAATACAGTGATAAGTAGTTAAAATCACTACAATTTGCTAGTGTAACTCAGCGGTCAGGGAGTCCCATTTATATCAACAGGCCGATGGTGAAAAGGGTCAAGAACTTCAAATTTCTGGGCATGCATATTTCCGAAGATCTCTCCTGGTCCCAGAACACTGATGCAATCATAAAGAAAGCACATCAGCGCCTCTACTTCCTGAGAAGATTACGGAGAGTCGGTTTGTCAAGGAGGACTCTCTCGGACTTCTACAGGTGTACAGTAGAGAGCTTGCTGACCGGTTGCATCGTGGCTTGGTTCGGCAACCTGAGCGCCCAGGAGCGGAAAAGGCTGCAAAAAGTAGTAAACACTGCCCAGTCCATCATCGGCTCTGACCTCCCTACCATCGAGGGGATCTATCGCAGGCGCTGCCTCAAAAAGGCTTCCAGCATCATCAAGGACCCAAACCATCCTGGCCACTCACTCATCTCCCCGCTGCCTTCAGGTAGAAGGTACAGGAGCCTGAAATCTGCAACATCCAGGTTCAGGAACAGCCTCCTCCCCACAGCCATCAGACTATTAAACACAACTTCCAACAAACTCTGAACTATAACAGCCTATTGCACATTATCTGTGTATTTATGTGTGTATATATATATTCTATGGTATATGGACACACTGATCTGATCTGTATTTATGCCGACAATATTCTGTTGTGCCGCAGTAAGCAAGAACTTCATTGTCCTATCTGGGACACATGACAATAAAACTCTCTTGACTTGACCTCTGGAGAGCATAGATAGGTGACAAAGAAAGGTCCTGACCTGAATCAATGCCTATCCATGTTCTGCAGTCTGGAGAAGGAAGAGGGACACATCTGGGTGATATTGGATACTTTTGTAACTTTGGTCAGTTCCCTATATGTGGTAGGGTAAGGTCAGATCGGGGGGGGGGGTTGTTCCGCCCGCCAAGGGTACCATATATTCCCGTGCTACCTGCTCCATGGTTAGATAGTCGGCGACTAAACCGTCTCCCCCAGCTGCTTTGCCGTGTGAGGGAGGGGCTCAGCAGGACCAAAAACAAGACCGGTCAAAGGGCGGATGAGCTCCTAGCGAGCCAACGGCCACCCACACTTCAGTAGAAGTTGCGATCACTGTCGTACACAGCATTGTGTAGAATGATGATAAAGCACACACACCAAAATCCTATACTTCCAGCGGCGGAAGTCCGCAGGAACTGGAGGACAGAGATGTGTGGTGCGTCCGTCACCGTTCCCGTTGGAAACCAGCACCACCGCGTCGCTAATGTTTTCAACGATGAATGAATGAATGAATGAATATACGTAGTAACTCTTTGCACACTTGTGTATTGCATGCAAATAAATAATTTCACTATACCATGTCCAAGTGACAATAAAGTTTCAATCAATTGCTCAATTAGTTTAAGGTACAATTGCTAAAAGTTCAAGAGGGTTCTCAACCCGAAGCGTCACCCATTCCTTCTGTCCAGAGATGCTGACTGAGTTACTCCAACCTTGTTTGTCTATCTTCATTGCTAAAAATTCTTCAGCTTCTGCTTCCTGGAAAATAAATGACTTCAAACAGCAGAATCATCTAACCATCGATGGAAAAAACTGTGCTTATAGTGTAAACCATTGAAGTCATACCATCAACATGGAGTTCTTGTACTAACAAAGGTTCAGATACTACTTTGAATTAATTGTACACAAAAATAAAATATCAAGTTTTCATTGTTAGTACCAGAGGCACAGTGCCAGTGACCCGAACTCGATCCTGACCACGTTTGCTGCCTGTACACACTTTGTACGTTCTCCCTATGACCATGTGGGTTTTCTCCGGGTGCTCTGGCTTCATCAAGGACCCACACCACCCTAGCCACACACTCATCTCCCTGCTACCTTCGGGTAGAAGGTACAGGAGCCTGAAGACTGCAACAACCCGGTTTAGGAATAGCTACTTCCCCACAGCCATCAGGCTATTAAACTTGGCTCGGAACTCTGAACATTAATATCCCTCCATCTGTTATTTGCACTTTATTAATTTATTAAGTCATGGGTGTATTTATGTATAGAATTGTAGTCAATGCCTTCTATGTTCTGTTGTGCTATGCAAAGAAAGATTTTCATTGTCCTGTCAGGGACACATGACAATAAACTCTTTTGACTCTTTGACTCCTCCCACACTCCAAAGATCTACAGGTTTGTAGGTTAATGGGCTTCAGTAACATTTGTAAAATTGTCCCTAGTGTGTGTAGGATAGTGTTATGGGCCTGTCCCGCTTAGGGGACTGCCAGGGACTAGTTTTAATATAATTCACTTACGACACCTGGCGTCAACCTACGACAACCTATGATAGCACCTACGTCAACCTATGACGGCAAAAATTGTCGCCACATGTTGAAAATGTTGTGGCAGTCGCCTGTAGTCGCCCAAAAAAAAATCGGCTATGTGGGACAGGCCCATTGGTGTACAGGGGTGATCACTGGTCGGCGTGGCCTCGGTGGGCCGAAGCCCCTGTTTCCATGCTGTATCTCCGAAGTATCACGTCTAAAGCCAATGTTTTTTCTCCTGTTCTGTTCTTAATACATTTTAAAAAGGTATCCAAGGACAGCGTAGACTCCTGTGCACATAGTAATTTTATGTCACTTTGTGTCCTCGAGAGCAAGCACTTTCACACTCTCACTGTGTGCGGTTCCCATGACATAGTGGCCATCCGCCCAACAATAATCAGTTGAAGATAAGATCAGGGCAAGAAAGTGAGAGAAAACAAATAGTATTTTTAACAAGTATTTGGTGGCCATGCATTTATGTTGGTAAATGCTGGAGAGTAGTTAAATGTTGCCGATCTATCTGCTTGCTGCCTGACATAAAACCTTTAAATATTGAAAGACAAAAGTATAATAACGGTGCAAATCCACACTCATGATGAGTGCACAGTCTGCTGTGATATTGAGTGTCACCCTACCAAGGATCAACGTCGGCTTGTACTCGCTAGAATTTAGAAGATTGTGGGGGGGATCTTATAGAAACTTACAAAATTCTTAAGGGGTTGGACAGGCTAGATGCAGGAAGATTGTTCCCGATGTTGGGGAGGTCCAGAAGAAGGGGTCACAGTTTAAGGATAAAGGGGGAAGTCTTTTAGGACCGAGATGAGAAAAACATTTTTCACACAGAAGGTGATGAGTCTCTGGAATTCTCTGCCATAGAAGGTAGTTCAGGCCAGTTCATTGGCTATATTTAAGAGGGAGTTAGATGTGGGCCTTGGGGCTAAAGGGATCAGGGGGTATGGAGAGAAGGCAGGTACAGGATGCTGAGTTGGATGATCAGCCGTGGTCACATTGAATGGCGGTGCGGGCTCGAAGGGCCGAATGGCCTACTCCTGCACCTATTTTCTATGTTTCTAGCAATTGTGTTTCTTGTAAACCATTAAAGTCATACTATCAACACAGAGGTATTCTACAAACAAAGGTCCAGGTACTACTTTGTTTAGTTTAGAGATACAGCGTGCAAACAGGCCCTTCGGCCCACCGAGTCCGCACCGACCAGCGATCCCCGCACATTAACACTATCCTACGCACACTAGGGACAATTCACATTTACACCAAGCCAATTAACCTACAAACCTGTACGTCTTTGGAGTGTGGGAGGAAACTGAAGATCACGGAGAAAACCTACGTGGTTACGGGGAGAACGTACAAACTCCGCACAGACGGCACCCGTAGTCGGGATCGAACCTAATTCCCCGGCGCTGCAAGCGCTGTAAGGCAGCAACTCTACCGCTGCGCCACCGTGCCGCCCATTGAATTAATTGTACACCATATTAAAAGATCAAGTCTTCAATGCTGGTTCAGGCAGCACGGTGGCGCAGCGGTAGAGCTGCTGCCTTGCAGCGCCAGAGACCCGGGATCGATCCTAACTACGGGTGCTGTCTGTGTGGAGTTTGTACGTTCTCCCCGTGACCTGTGCGGGCTTTTTCTGGTAGCTCCAGTTTCCGCCCACACTCCAAAGACTTACAGGTTTGTAGGTTAATTGGTTTTGGGAAAATCGTAAACTGTCCCTAGTGCGTGTGTGGGGATGGCTGGTCGGTGCGGACTCGGTGGGCCGAAGGCCCTGTTTCCGCGCTGTGTCTCTAAACTAAACTCAAAGTGCTGGCAGAAGAATCGTGTAAACAATGAAACGACGGCTTGTATTTGCACAGCAATTCTCATGCCTTCACTACATTCCACAAGCACAGCATAACTAATAACTTTGCAATCCCACCCCTTATGATTCAATCTTGAAACAACGAGTAAAATGTAATCAGGATAGAGGTCGTGCAATAGTGAAAAAAAATTAACTCGAGAAATTCATGAACACAAGAAACAAATTACAATGATTTGTCCTTTTCTGAATATAATTTGTTCTCAATCGAGCTACAGAAAGAGAGCCCTGTCAAAACTCTGACCGAGATTAGCACAAAAAATTAATTTCAACTATTTCTGCTTCGTGTTGTTAGAAACTGCAGGCGCAGTTTAGTTTAGAGATTTACAGCGCGGGAAAAAAGGCCATTCGGCCCACCGAGTTCGTGCCGACCAACGATCCCCACACATTAACACTATCCTACACACACCAGGGATAATTTACATTTATACCAAGCCAACTAACCTATAAACCTGTACGTCTTTGGAGTGTGGGAGGGAACCGGAGCACCCGGGGAAAAGAGTAAGAGGTCCTTCAGCCCACCAGCTATCCCCGTACACGAGGACCACCCTACACACGGCGGCACGGTGGCGTTGTGGTAGAGCTACTGCTTTACAGCGCCAGGGACCCTGGTTCGATCCTAACTAAGGTGCTTGTCTGTACATACTCCCCGTGACCTGGGTGGGTTGTCTCCGAGATCTTTGGTCTCCAAAGACGTACAGGTTTTTAGGTTGATTTAGCTTTGGTAAAAATATTATAAATTGTCCCTAGTGTGTTCAGTTTAGTTTATAGATACAGCACGGAAACGGGCCCTTCAGCCCAACGGGTCCCCGCCAACCAGCGATCCCCGCACATTAACACTACCCTACACACACGAGGGAACAATTTTACATTTATACCAAGCCAATTAATCTACAAACCTATACGTCTTTGGAGTGTGGGAGGAAACCCGAGCACCCGGAGAAAACCCACGCTGTCACGGGGAGAACGTACAAACTCCGTAAGTCAACAACTCTGCGCATACACCAAAGTGCCACCCCTCTATTTCTGCAAAAATAGCTGAAATTAAGGTTGAGTACTGTTATGCAAAATCATAGGTAAGACGTTGAAGAAGGGTCTCGACCCGAAACGTCGCCTATTGAAGAAGGGTCTCGACCCGAAACGTCGCCTATCTTAAGAAGGGTCTCGACCCAAAACGTCGCCTATCTCCTTCGCTCCTTCGATGCTGCTGCACCCGCTGAGTTTCTCCAGCCTTTTGTGTAACCCTCGATTCTCCAGCATCTGCAGTTCCTTCTTTAACAAAACATCATAGGTAAGACAGCTGGGTGACATGAGCAAGCAGACCTGCATTGCTGGGACAGAATGGTGCAGGAACCAACGCAGTATTACAGCTCAATAATTGCATATTGTTGAAAGATACAAGGTTCAATTTGTCACCTATTCCCTTCTCTCCATAGATGCTGCCTCACCCGCTGAGTTTCCCCAGCATTTTCGTCTATCTTGGATATTCCCAGCATCTGCAGTTCTTTCTTGAGCAAAGGTTCAATCCCTGCTCAGGACTTCAATAAAAAACATGTCGCCAGATTCTTTTGGGCAATACCAAAGGGAAAGCTTAACACCTGGAGGCTCAAATCCAGATAAATTATTTCGCATCAGCTCACACCTGCCGATTCAAGAGTGAACTTAAAATATCCCATGGCTGTATTTGACTATAACAGTAGAGTTACAGATCAAAATCAGTTGCAAAATGCCTCAAAGTAATTTGGGCAGCATCGATTCTCCAGCATCTGCAATACCTTCTTTAACACAGGTTAAAGGTTTGGACTATTGATCAGATACAATCTTCGATCCCACTCTGGCAGCTGGAGATTTGAATTGTGAATTCAGTAATTTCATTTTCGGATTTACAAGCCATGGCGACCACAAAACCATCACCACAAGGTTCACTCATCTCCTTCAGGGAATGAAATCCACCATCCTGAACCAATATGATCTCTGAGAGTTGAGATATATTGTTACCCCTTGCTTTAAAGGGCCTCTTTATAATGGAATTTGGTTGTGGCAGACGGACCTACCGACACTGCCGATGACACCCTCTGCTCAACTCTCCCATCGGGCAAAAGGTACAGAAGTGTGAAAGCGCACACCTCCAGATTCAGGAACTGTGCTTCCCAGCTGTTATCAGGCAACTGAACCATCCTACCACAACCAGAGAGCAGTGCTGAACTACTATCTGCCTCATTGGTGATCCTCGGACTATCTTTGATCGGACTTTACTGGCTTTACCTTGCACTAAACGTTATTCCCTTATCATGTATCTATACACTGTAAATGGCTTGATTGTAATCCCTCCCTTCACCACCTCCAGTTTAAATTCCAGTTGGAATATTTTGGAGGACCAAGCAACCAAGAACCAAGAATGTATTATCTTCCCGCTGACTGGTTAGCATGCAACAAAACCTTTTCACTGTACCTTGGTACACGTGACAATAAACTAAACTAAACCCACGGTACACCAGCAGAGCCTTCATTACCAGTTGCCGCACCATTCGCTCGACATGGTTGTTGAGCCCCCCCCCCCTCCTTTTGCCCCATAGTCTAGTTATGTTACAATACTTACCTTCAGCGGTGCTGCAGTTCTGCCACTGGCCGTGTGCGCGTCTTTGCCGCCTGGGGGGGGGGGGGGGGGGGCAGTGTTTTTCCTGCCGATATGGGGTTCAAATTCACTGCAAACCGCAAAGTTCCAATCGATCGCATTCCATAAAAACCCACTCGCAAGATGATTTAAATGCCCATTAATTTACGTGAACTAAACACTAAATTCCTTCCATTTGGCCTATAATTTCATGACAATGAAATTTAAAAATCATGTTATATTGTGAATTCTTGTGTGAATGTTATGTGGACACTTAGGCTATTTAGAAATGTTAATCTTTTCTTAGAAAATGGATAGATGTTTAGATCTAGTAATTGAATTTTGTAATTAGCTACAATTAGGTAACTAACTAATTATATGCTTGAATTTCAGGTCATCCAAGTAAGATTGTTTCAGAATGCCTCAATCTATAATAACTGAAAATGTCATTCAGTTCTCTTAACTTTTAGGAAAGTTATGGGCTTTGAACTGTCCTCGATCACAGCTTTTGTGTTAAGTCAATGGAAAAGCAATAGGGTACAAGATGCTAATTTCAGAGTATGAAAATGGCCATAACTTTTTTAATATTGAGGATATGAAAGTGAATTAGGTGTCAAATTAACCTTTTTGTTTTATCCGATGGGATAAATTACAGACTTGATTTTTAAAATCTCAAAATTTTGTAACATTGCTACTTAGTCGCCAAAATACTCCATCTTGGAAAAGGTCTATAGCCTTTACTTACTTAGACTTAGTTCCACCCACACTGTCGAGTGCATTGGGCAGCAAGCTTTCGCCACCCTGTTCCGTTATTTGCGATGTCTTCCACCCTCGATAGACTTGCGTCCCGAGCTTCCAAATCCTTCTGGAATGTTCGCCTCCATGTGAGTTATGGTCGGCCTCTTTTCCCTCTATCGTCAGGTTGCCATGTCATTGCTATCTGAGGTGCACGTTCTGGTGACATTCTGAGTACATGTCCTGCAGATTTCATCCTGCGTCCCTCTATGTCCTGGCTGAGAGGCTTTGTTGCGGTTTCCCCGTAGATCTCCTCGTTTGTGACGTGGTCTCTGCAGCTAGTCTTCAGGATCTTCCTCAAGCAGCGTTGCTGGAATGCATCAAATTTCTCTTTCATCTTCACATTGCCTTTAATCCTCCTATATTTCAAAAATGTATTTACCCCATCCCGTACTAATCAACACTTGAGATTGGCAGATTGTTAATTAGTACGGGTGTCAGGAGGTTTATGGGTAGAAGGCAAGAGAATGGGATTGAGCGTGAACGATAGACCTGGTATGGTAGAATGGCAGAGTAAACTTGCTGGGTTGAATGGCCTAATTCTGCTCCGAGAATGTATGAATATCCTCAACAATTGACAATACCAATGGAGAATCCTCTATCATCTTCAAACAAAACAAAACCTTGAAGACCAACCTCATCTTCATTGATGAAGTCATGGGCCTGTCCCAGTTACGCGACTTTTTCGGCGACTGCTGGCACCCGTCATAGGCCGTTACAGGCCGCTGAAAAATGTCAACATGTTGAAAATCCAGCGACGACCAGAACAAGATACGACTCTTTGGGCGACTACTCACGACCATACAGGCTTCACCCCGCGACATGTCGCCTGTATGGTCATGAGTAATCTCCTCAGTCGCCCATAGAGTCTAGGGGGCGCCGTCCAGTTGATATGGCTGCCCAGCCTGCAGCTGTCTGTTTTTTAACTTCTTTCTTTTATTTTTAGTGAGTTTTAGTGTTTTGTTTTTGGAGCCCAGCCTTTTTTACGTGGGGGGTGGTGGGGGGGGAAAGGGGAAACCGCTTTTCCTGGTCCCTACCTGGTCGGAGAGGCAGCTTTTCTCCGGGCTGCACCGTCGACCCGTCCTCGCGGCCTACCAGCGGGCCTGGAGCGGCGTTTCCTGAGGGGAACCGCCCAGAACCTCGGCTTCGGCAGCGGCTCAGCGCCGGAGCACCATCGGGGAGCGGAGCGGGCGATACCTTGCCTGGGTCGCCGCGCTGGAGCTGCAGAATGCTGAGACCACAGATGAACATCGCGGAGCTGCGGGACTGTGGAGCGGCCGGCTGCGGGCGGCAGCGCTGAACTTTTACATCAGGAGCCTGGGATCTCTCGGCGAGATCACCGGTTGTGGAGCTCCATCCAGCGCGGCCTTTGTCGGCTTCGGAAGCCGCGGACTCCGGTAGGGAAGCGGCCGTTCCAGGTGTCCCAAGCCGCTGTGAGGACTCTCCCGACGACGGAACACCAACACCCGGCGAGAAGGCCTAAAACATCGGGCCACAGTAGCGCCGACTGCGGAGGCCTCAATAGGCCTGACTATGGGTGGACTTGGGGATGGGACTGGACTTTGTGCCTTCCCCCACAGTGGGAACCATTGTGGGGGGATGTTTTTATGTTCATTGTTAATTCTTTAGTGTTGGGTCTTATCTTTATCTGTGTGCTGCATGGCAAGTCAAATTTCACTACACCAATTGGTGTATGTGACAATAAATGTCCTTTGTCCTTTGAGTCGTAGCGTCTTTCTGGTCACCGCTGAATTTTCAACCTGTTGAACATTTTCGCCGGCCTATGACGGGTGCTGGCAGTGGCCGAAAAAGTCGCGTAAATAGTCCAGGCCCTTCAGTCTTCATAAAATTGAATTTACTTCACATGGTATCGAGGAAAACCCGAGCTTAATGTAAAAAAGCAACAATGGAATTCATTAGCACACATGCATTGTGCAAGAGATGGTGTGCAATAGAATTATTTCCAGCTCGAGGCAATTTGCACTCAATTCTGCTACAACAGTTGCACCTGACAATCTGGCAAATTGCCTATGTATATCCTATTCACAACAGCATGACAAATTCTAGCAAGCCAATTCACACCTCATCAGACCACTCAATCATCAACACTATTAGAAGATGTCTTCCATAGAGTTAACAAGTGGCACATACCTATTAGTTTTTAGGTAGACAAAAGTGCTGGGGAAACTCAGCAGGTGAGGCAGCATCTATGGAGCGCAGGAAATAGGCAACGTTTCGGGCCGAAACCCTTCTTCAGACTGACTAGTTCAGAGAAATGGCATGAAACAGCCCCTTCGGCCCACCAAGTCCACTCCAGCCAGCGATCCCCGCACATTAACACTATCCTACACATACTCGGGACAATTTACATTTACACCCAGCCAATTAACCTACAAACCTGTATGTCTTTGGAATGTGGGAGAAAACCGTAAGGTCTTGGAAAAACTCAGGGAGAACGTACAGACTCCGTACAGACAGCACCTGTAGTCGGGATCGAACCCGGGTCTCTGGCGCTGTCATCACTGTGAGGCAGCAACTCTACCGCTGCGCCACCGTGCCACTCGAGTCAGACGTTGGGTTCATCCCTCAACTCGTACATCATGGGTCGTGGAAACATGACGTTTGTTCCTCCTTCTTGGCCGAAGCAAAATTCTTTGCGAATAACGATATGATAATGGCCAAATCATAACGACTCCAGCAGCTCGCCATCTACTCGTCAAGGCCGAGTAAAGATGGGTTTCACTGTTGTTCTTGACAGTGTTAATTGCATGCTGAGTACTGACAGGAAATATTTTATATAGGAAGGAAATGCAGATGCTGATTTACACCGAAGATAGACGCAAAATGCTGGAGTAACTCAGCGGGACAGGCAGCTTCTCCGGAGAGAAGGAACGGGTGGCGTTTTAGGTCGAGACCTTCACTCAACCAAAGTGATACCATCTTCAATTATTCAGTTGCTGCTAAATTAATATTTTTCCATGAAAGTCTTGTGGCGGCACAGTGGCACGACTGGTAGAGCCGCTCTCTCACAGTGCCAGAGACCCGGGTTCAATCCTGACCTTGGGCGCTGTTTTTTTGTGGAGTTTGCACGATCCCTCTGTGACCGCGTTTGAGTTTCCTCTGGGTGCTCTGGTTTCCTCCCACATCACAACAATTCAATTCAATTCAACTTTAATGTCAGTGCACAAATACAAGTATCGGTACAACGAAATGCAGTTTAGCGTCAGTTCGTAGTGATAGCAATATAGAAATTAAATACAGAATACAGACAATGTGGACGAAGAGACTGGAGAAATGTATCGGCGGGACTCCGAGTTCAGCAGTGTGATGGTGTTATTGTAGAAGCTGTTCCTCATCCTACGAGTGCGGGACCTGAGGCTCCTGTACCGCCTCCCTGATGATAGGAGGTCAAACAGTCCATGGTTAGGGTGTGAGAGGTCCTTGATGATCTTCCCGGCCCGTCTCAGACACCGTTTTCGGTGGAGGGCATCCATGGCAGGGCGCGGGGCACCGATGATGTACTGGGCGGTTTTCACCACCCGTTGTAGTGCCTTCCTGTCTGCCACGGTGCAACTGCTGTACCGTACCGTAAAGCAGGTGGTCAGGATGCTTTCGATGGTACAGCGGTAAAAGTTCGTCAGGATCTGGGGGGGGGGGGGGGACAGGTGGGCTTTTTTGAGCCTCCTCAGAAAGTCAAGGCGCTGCTGTGCCTTTTTGATCAGCTTTGAGGTGTTGAGGGACCAGGACAGATCCTCCGAGATGTGTACCCCGAGGAATTTGTAGTTGGAGACCCTCTCCACCTCAGTCCCGTTTATATGGATGGGGGTGTGTCTGCCCCCTCTGTTCTTCCTAAAGTCAAAAGTTCTTCCTAAAGATGTGCAGGTTTGTAGGTTAATTGGCCTCTTAGTGTGTAGGAAGTGGACGTGAAAGAGGGATAGCATAAAACTACAGTGAACGGGCGATGAATGATCGGCATGGACTCAGTGGGCCGAGGAGCCTTTTCCTATGCAGTATCTATTTATCAATCAGTCAAACATTTCCAAAGATAGGCACAAAAAGCTGGAGTAACTCAGCAGGCCCGACAGCATCTCTGGAGGAAAGGAAAGGTGATGGTTCAGGTCCAGTGCAAAGAAGGGCCTCGACCTGAAATGTCGCCCATTCCTTTTCTCCATAGACGCTGCCTACCCAGTTTGAGTTACTCCAGCCCTTTGTGTCTATCTCCGGTATAAACCAGCATCTTTAGCTCCTTCCTACACAATCAATCAAACAGTTGGGATGCAGCAATGTCCTCCACATAACTGGAATACAGAAGAAACAGAATTGCTAACCAGCACTCTGGGTTGGAAATTGCAAGCCCATATTTTAACATGCAATCAAACTAAAATAGTGCAGAATTCGCCACCCATGCAGGCTATTTGTGGATCTGCTTCCCAGCAATTGCCCCTCTCGACAGACCAGTGAAATTTCAATTGGATTTATAAAGACTCGCATCCACTAAGCAGCGACTGCACACAGGCTAACAATACGGGCAGCTGAAAGCATTTCATTGCCTGGCCCAGTGGCGTGCCTGGGTTGAGATGTAAATGAAAAACCTCCAAGCAAAGGAGGGTGAATTATTCTGCCACAGTGTTGAGGCAGACAATGTCTATGCTTATTATGTGGGAAGGAACTGCAGATGCGGGTTTAAACCGCAGATAGACACAAAAAGTGTTAGGTTTACAAGGTTAATTCCCGGGATGGCGGGACTGACATGGGCTTGTACACTCTGGATTTTAGAAGGATGAGAGGATATCTTATTGAAACATATAAGATCGTCAAGGGTTTGGACACACTAGAGGCAGGAAACATGTTCCCGATGTTGGGGGAGTCCAGAACCAGGGGCCACAGTTTAAGAATAAGGAGTAAGCCATTTAGAACGGAGACGAGGAAACACGTTTTCTCACAGGGAGTGGTGAGTCTGTGGAATTCTCTGCCTCAGAGGGTGGTGGGAGGCAGGTTCTCTGGATGCTTTCAAGAGAGAGCTAGATAGGGCTCTTAAAGATAGCGGAGTCAGGGGATACGGGGAGAAGGCAGGAACGTGGTACTGATTGGGGATGGTCAGCCATGATCACATTGAATGGCTGTGCTGGCTCGAAGGGCCAAATGGCCTACTCCTCCACCTATTGTCTATTGTCCAAGACCCTTCTTCAGACTACTTAGTGACAATGCATATCATAGAGTCATAGAGCCATATAGTGTGGGAACAGGCCCTTCGGCTCAACTTGTCCCCGCCAGCCAACATGTCCCATCTACACTCGTCCCACCTGCATGCGTTTGGCCCATATCCCTATAAACCTGTCCTATCCATGTACCTGTCCAAATGCTTCTTAAATGTTGCCTCAACTACCTCCTCCAGCAGCTCATTCCATCCACCCACCACCCTTCGTGTGAAAAGATTATTCCTTGGGTTCCTTTTATATAATTTCCCCAAATAATCCTAAAATAGTTAAGGTCTAAAAAGATATTTTAAGCAGTTTATGGTTGTCTATAGAATCACGATCACAAGTTATAGGAGTAGAATTAGGCCATTCGGCCCATCAAGTCTACTCTGCCATTCAATCATGGCTGATCTTTGTTTCCTAATCCCATTTTCCTGCCTCCACCCCATAACCGTTGACACCCGTGCTAATCAATAATTTGTCCATCTCTGCCTTAAAAATATACATTGACGGCCTCCAAAGACAATAGACAAGTAAGTAAGTAAGTTTATTGGCCAAGTATTCACATATAAGAAATTAGTATTGGGGAAAATAAATGGTTGGTACGGACTGGAAGGGCCGAGAGGGCCTGTTTCCGTGCTGTAATTGTTATATGGTTATATAGCCTTGGTGCTCCGCCCACAAGTAACAACATTACATACAGTGACAGTTACGAATGACTCAGAAAACACTAAACATTAATAATAATAAAACATTAATGATAAAACGCCATTGATCAATCATGTGAACCAACAAAATACCAGATCAAAGGGAGGCTACAGATTTTTGGCTGTTGAGTAAGAGGAGAGGAGGAAGTACTGACGCTTTTGAAAAATATAAAAGTGGATAAGTCTCCAGGTCCTGACAGGATATTCCCTAGGACATTGAGGGAAGTTAGTGTAGAAATAGCAGGAGCTATGACAGAAATATTTCAAATGTCATTAGAAACTGGAATAGTGCCGGAGGATTGGCGTACTGCGCATGTTGTTCCATTGTTTACAAAGGGTTCAAAGACTAAACCTAGCAATTATAGACCGGTTAGTTTGACGTCAGTGGTGGACAAATTAATGGAAAGGATACTTAGAGATATTATATATAAGCATCTGGATAAACAGGGTCTGATCAGGAACAGTCAACATGGATTTGTGCCTGGAAAGTCATGTTTGACAAACCTTCTTGAATTTTCTGAAGTGTTTACTAGGGAAATTGATGAGGGTAAAGCAGTGGATGTTGTCTAATGGATTTCAGTAAGGCCTTTGACAAGGTTCCCCATGGAAGGTTAGTTAAGAAGGTTCAATCTTTGGATGTTAATGGCGGAGTAGCAAGATGGATTCAACAGTGGCTGAAAGGGAGATGTCAGAGAGTAATGGTGGATGGCTGTTTGTCAGGTTGGAAGCCGGTGACCAGTGGGGTGCCTCAGGGATCTGTGTTGGGTCCACTGTTGTTTGTCATGTACATCAATGATCTAGATGATGGGGTGGAAAATTGGATAAGTAAGTATGCAGATGATACTAAGATAGGTGGTGCTGTGGATAATGAAGTAGATTTTCAAAGTCTACAGAGAGATTTGGGCCATTTGGAAGAGTGGGCTGAAAGATGGCAGATGGAGTTTAATGCTGATAAGTGTGAAGTGCTACATTTTGGCAGGACAAATCAAAATAGGACGTACATGGTAAATGGTAGGGAATTGATGAATGCTGTGGAACAGAGGGATCTAGGTATAACTGTGCATAGTTCCCTGAAGGTGGAATCGCATGTAGATAGGGTGGTAAAGAAAGCTTTTGGTGTGCTGGCCTTTATAAATTGAATATAGGAGTAGGGAAGTAATGTTAAAATTGTACAAGGCATTGGTGAGACCAATTCTGGAGTACGGTGTACAATTTTGGTCACCTAATTATAGGAAGGATATCAACAAAATAGAGAGAGTACAGAGGAGATTTACTAGAATGTGCCTGGGTTCCAGCAACTAAGTTACAGAGAAAGGTTGAACAAGTTAGGTCTTTATTCTTTGGAGCGCAGAAGGTTAAGGGGGGACTTGATTGAGGTCTTTAAAATGATTAAAGGGATAGACAGAGTTGACGTGGACAAGCTTTTCCCATTGAGGGTAGGGAAGATTCAAACAAGAGGGCATGACATGAGAATTAAGGGACAGAGGTTTAGGCGTAACATGAGGGGGAACTTCTTTACTCAGAGAGTGGCGGCTGTGTGGAATGAGCTTCCAGCAGAAGTGGTGGAGGCAGGATCGATTTTAACATTTAAACGGAAAGTGGATAGGTATATGGACGGGAAGGGAATGGAGGGGTATGGTCTGAGTGCAGGTAGATGGGATTAGGGGAAAATAAATGGCCGTCACGTACTGGAAGGGCCGAGAGGGCCTGTTTCCGTGTTGTAATTGTTATATGGTTATATGAGTAGAGCAACTACTCGTGGATAAAAACTGTTTTTATGTCTGGCTGTGGTATAGGTGCAGGAGTAGGCCATTTGGCCCTTCGAGGTAGCAACGCCATTCAAAATGATCATTGCTGATCATCCCCAATCAGTACCCCGTTCCTGCCTTCTCCCCATATCCCCAGACTCCGCTATTTTTAAGAGCCCTATCTATCTATCTATCTATCCACAGCCCTGTGGCAATGAGTTCCATAGATTAACTACTCTCTGACTAACGAAGTTCCAAAGAAGATGTTACAATGGGTTGATCTATTGCCATGTTCCGTAAAGGGGAGAGCACAAAGCAAGACATTGATGGTGCTGTTTCCGAATGCCCTTGACGCACACCATTTATACTGATCACCACTTCATGCTCGAGACGATCAATAACTGTTTACTTGAAAACTAAGAATACAAGGTTATGTTTCACAAGGCAGTATAGTAGCAGCAGGCTAAAAGCTAAATCCAAAAAGATAACTTATAATGAGGCAAGTTCCTCCAATCCCCATTTTACCGTCACAGAATTCACACATGCCAACGCGACCATTTAGAGTCATGGACTCAAAAAACTTTATAAATTCTGGAGTGATATTTTTGAAATATTTACAAAATTATTTAAGATAAAAATGGAACCTAATACTGAAATGATTATATTTGGAGTAATGGAAGATGGGAATAAATTGATGCGTACAGAAATAAATAAATGCGTACAGTTTTGGTCTCCAAATCTGAGGAAGGACATTATTGCCATGGAGGGAGTGCAGAGAAGGTTCGCCAGACTGATTCCTGGGATGTCAGGACTGTCTTATGAAGAAAGACTGGATAGACTCGGTTTATACTCTCTAGAATTTAGGAGATTGAGAGGGGATCTTATAGAAACTTACAAAATTCTTATGGGGTTGGACAGGCTAGATGCAGGAAGATTGTTCCCGATGTTGGGGAAGTCCAGGACAAGGGGTCACAGTTTAAGGATAAGGGGGAAATCCTTTTAGGACCGTGATGAGAAAAACATTTTTCACACAGAGAGTGGTGAATCTCTGGAATTCTCTGCCACAGAAGGTAGTTGAGGACAGTTCATTGGCTATATTTAAGAGGGAGTTAGATGTGGCCCTTGTGGCTAAGGGGATAAGAGGGTATGGAGAGAAGGCAGGTACGGGATACTGAGTTGGATGATCGGCCATGATCATATTGAATGGCGGTGCAGGCTCGAAGGACCGAATGGCCTACTCCTGCACCTAATTTCTATGTTTCTATGAACTGGCCTCAACTACCTTCTGGTGAGGCAAAAACAAGGGGTAGATTATTATCTCATTGAGGTTAGGATAAGTAAGGGGGAGGTGCAGCGAGACCTGGGTGTCCTTGTACACCGGTCACTGAAAGTTGGCGTGCAGGTACAGCAGGCAGTAAAGAAAGCTAATGGAATGTTGGCCTTCATAACAAGAGGATTTCAGTACAGGAGTAAAGAGGTTTTCATGCAGTTGTATAGGGCTCTGGTGAGACCACATCTGGAGTATTGTGTACAGTTTTGGTCTCCTAATTTGAGGAAGGACATCATTATGATTGAGGCAGTACAGCGACGGTTCACGAGATTGATCCCTGGGATGGCGGGACTGCCATATGAGGAAAGATTGAATAGACTGGGCTTGTATTCACTGGAGTTTAGAAGGATGAGGGGGGGTCGTATAGAAACATATAAAATTATAAAAGGACTGGACAAGCTAGATGCAGAAAAAATGTTCCCAATGTTGGGTGAGTCCAGAACCAGGGGCCACAGTCCTAAAATAAAGGGGAGGCCATTTAAGACTGAGGGGAGAAAAAACCTTTTCACCCAGAGAGTTGTGAATTTATGGAATTCCCTGCCACAGAGGGCAGTGGAGGCCAAGTCACTGGATGGATTTAAGAGAGTGTTAGATAGAGCTCTAGGGGCTGGTGGAATCAGGGGATATGGGGAGAAGGCAGGCACGGGTTACTGATTGGGGACGATCAGCCATGATCACAATGAATGGCGGTGCTGGCTCGAAGGGCCGAATGGCCTCCTCCTGCACCTATTTTCTATGTCTGTGTCTATGTTTGCATGGGCTTTTTGATTTTAAATAGCTGCTTTTACACTCCTCCAAGTTGAAGTTAAGACACCTTTCTCCCTTCCCAACCCCCCTTCCCCACCCCCCCCCCAGGCAAAAGAATAAACCTGGCAGCCACATTTCCAAAGAGAAACCTTGACCGCTGCAATGAGCACAGCTGCCCAGACCTGAATGAACACTGCACCATCAGAAGGAATCCATAATCATTACTCAGTTCGTCCCCACCCCTTCCATTAAAAGGCAGACAGAACCTTCAGTAGGGTGGGTCGCAGATTAAGTAATTCTGCAGCTGAAGCCTTTCATCAAAATGATTTACAATTTTCTACTTGCATTCAACAGGCTGTAACAATTGTCTTAAAAAAAAAACAAGGTCCAAGGTCAAACACCTTGCACATTACAAATTTACAAACCGAGACAATTTTGCTTTAGAAGCACAAGCCAACGCAGGAGGCTATTTCTGCCGTTAAGGCAGCACTGCGAACTTGTATCGTTTGTGAATGTTGCAATCCATCACCTGTTTAAGCAGCACAGTTGAGCACATGGAGTTCTCAGAAAGCATTTTATCGGGATGCATCACCGCTTGGTTTGGGAACAGCTCCATCCGAGACTGCAAGAAATTGCAGAGAATTGTGGACGCAGCCCAGACCATCACACAAACCAACCTTCAGTCTGAAGAAAGGTCTCGACCAGAAACGTCACCCATTCCTTCTCTCCAGAGATGCTGCCTGGCCCGCTGAGATACTCCAGCATTTTGTGTCTATCTTCGGTTTAAACCAGTTCCTTCCTACTCCTTTCCATTGATTCCATTAATGCCCCTGTCCCACTTAGGAAACCTGAACGGAAACCTCTGGAGTCTTTGCACCCCACCCAAGGTTACCGTGAGGTTCCCGGAGGTTTTTGTCAGTCTCCCTAATGGTCGAAAGTGGTTTCCGTGTTAAAAATCAGTGATTTTTTAGTCGAAGCTGGTTGCGGTGCTAGTTGAAGGTGGTTGCCGGAGGACAAAAACTTCCGGGAACCTCTGGGAACCGCACGGAAACCTTGGGTGGGGCGCAAAGTCTCCGGAGGTTTCCGTTCAGGCTTCCTAAGTGGGACAGGGTCATTCAATGGCATTCAAGGGGCAAGTCAATGGCCATCAGTATAATCAAGGATGTGTCACTCCCCCTGCTCCCCTCTCCCTTCGGGCAAACGTTATAGAAGTCTGAAAACGCATATCTTGAGATTGAGGGAGAGTTTCTTCCCAGTTCTTATCGGGCAACTGAACCATCCAACCAACAATTAGAGAGCAGTCCTGAGCAACTATCTACCTAATTGAAGATCCTTCGACTATCTTTGATCGGACATTATCTTAACGTTAACATAACGTTATTCACGTTGTTCTCATCATCATCATCATCTATCTGCGCACTTTGGATGGCTCGATTCTGATCATGTATTGTCTTTCTGCTGACTGGATAGCACACAACAAAAGCCTTTCACTGTACCTCAGTACATGTGACCATAAACTAACTCAACTGTAAATCAGCATACATTTAGGAGAAGACCAGACTTGCCCACGTGCAAGATGGCCCAATATCAGTTCCAGGTTCTCCCAAACTCAGTCATAGACTTACACAGCATGGAAACAGGCCATTCAGCCCGACATCACACCCACTAAATTGCCTAGCAAAACATGTCCCAATTGCCTGCATTAGGCCTACCATGCAGGACCTTGTCAAAAGCCTTGCAAAGCCATTGACAATAATCTTGGTCACCTTGTCATAAAAACATTGAAAGACACCAAGCTGTGCTGACTATCCCAAATCAGTCGGAGAATCATACAGGTTGAACAAGTTAGGTCTTTATTCTTTGGAGCGCAGAAGGTTAAGGGGGGACTTGATTGAGGTCTTTAAAATGATGAAAAGGATAGACAGAGTTGACATGGATACGCTTTTCCCATTGAGGGTGGGGAAGATTCAAACAAGAGGGCATGACATGAGAATCAAGGGACAGAAGTTTAGGGGGAACTTCTTTACTCAGAGAGTGGTGGCTGTGTGGAATGATCTTCCAGCAGAAGTGGTGGAGGCAGGATCGATTTTAACATTTAAAAGTAAAGTGGATAGGTATATGGACGGGAAGGGAATGGAGGGGTATGGTCTGAGTGCAGGTAGATGGGACTAGGGGAAAATGAATGGTCAGCACGGACTGGAAGGGCAGAGAAGGCCTGCTTCCGTGCTGTAATTGTTATATGGTTATACAGCACGAAAAAAGACCCTTCGGCCCAACTCGCCCATGCCGACCAAGTCGATTCCCAGCAGAGAAAAAATCCAATTCCACTCTGCAAGAGGCAAGCGGCTCCAAAATTTAAACATGTTATTCGCTGTACCACTATGAAAAATGTTGAGCTGATCACAAACGATGCTTGCAGACAGCATGAAAACAGTGGACAGCATTTATCACACAAGCCCCATTTATGGTGACAACGTGTAACCAGAGGTCCCTTTGCATTTTACGTAGTAATAGGCAAGAAATTCCAATACTGCACTGGCTAACGTAAGAAATCTGTAATATTCTCAACCAGGATTCCATATCAAATCTGTTAAGGTGGAGACAGACAGACAGATACCTGATTAGTAATAGCCCTGTCCCACTGTACGAGTTCATTCTCTCAAGTTTGCCCTGATTCGAACTTGTAGATTTACGGTAATGGCCGCTCGTAGGTACTCGGGGCTCTTGTGGACATTTTTCAACACGATGAAAAATCTTCACGAGTCTTCCTGAGCGTACCGCGTTTCCCAAGTACCTGCCGTTAGCGTTACGAGCCGCTAAGAGACGTCCCCAAGCTCCGACGTGCCCGCTATGTACATTCTACGTGCTTATGATTTTGTTTTTTTAAACTCGGGAGAGCACTTGAATGAAAATGTACAGTGGAACAGGCCTTTAAGGGTTATGGGGAGAAGGCAGGAGAATGGAGTTGAGAGGGAAAGATAGATCAGCCATGAATGAATGGCGGTGGAGACTCTGCTGTTTTGAGAGTGATAGATCATACGGTGCATGAACTGTCCCACCTGCCTGCGTTTGGCTTATATCCCTCTAAACGTATATTAGCCATGTACCTGTCCAGATGATCTGTAAACATTGCAATGTTTTGTAAACATGCCTCAGCTAACTCCTCCGGCAGCCTGGTCCATACACCCTTTTTTTTTAAATTTCCTCTTAAATGTGCACAGCATCCTGCCGCCCATTACTTCAGACCAGGGGTGGGCAACCTTGTTCTGCACAGGGGCCGGAACGCATGTCTGTGAGCGGATGGCGGGCCACATCTATCACGTGTACACATGGATCCCGCCCCCATCCCGCCCCGGATGGCAGGCATCAAATCACGTGTTGACAGAAGGTAGACAAAAATGCTGGAGAAACTCAAAGGGGGAGGTAGCCTCGTGCAATCCTTGCATGTCTCACTCGCTGACTTTCTGCAGCATTTTTGTCCACCTTAGATTTTTCCCATCATTTGCAGTTCGTTCTTAAACGTGTTCACAGAAGGTGCGCGACCGTGCCGGCAGTTTTGCACAGGATGCGGTACAGCAAGAGCTGGGCCGTGCTGGCGGTTTTGCACAGGATGCGGTACAGCAAGAGCTGGGCCGTGCTGGCGGTTTTGCACAGGATGCGGTACAGCAAGAGCTCGGCCGTGCTGGCGGATTTGCGCAGGATGCGGTACAGCCAGAGCTCGGCCGTTGCTCAGGGCGCCCGGCTACTGCTCGGGGCGCTTGGCGGGACAGATGATTACGGGGGGGAACAATCCGCCTGCGTGCTGGATGATTTTGTGTTACGGGCCGCTTTCGGCCCGGGGGCCGTAGGTTGCCGACCCCTACTTTAGACTTTAGCAACACAGAGCGGAAACAGGCCCTTCGGCCCACCGAGTCCGCACCAACCAGCAATCACTCCATACACTAGCACTATTCAACACAATAGGGGTATTTACAATTTTACCAAAGCCAATTCACCTGCAAACCTGCACGTCTTTGGAGGGTGGGAGGAAACCGCAGAACCCATGTGATCACATGGAGAATATAAAAACTCCACACAGACAGCACCTGCAGTGAGGATCGAACCTGGGGCACTGGCGCTGTAAGGCACAACTCTATCGCAGCATCACTGTGCCACTTAGTCTTCCTCATCGAACTTGAAAAAAAAATTAATCCCATTTGCTTTGAATTAGATAAATTGTGTATATAATCAAACCAGGGCAACGAGTATCTTTTCAGAAACTGTAAACCAAACGTAATAATTTTCCCACATGCTGCAACCACTTGGCAAATGAAGATTTCTCCCCTCTTACCGACTGCAACATGTTATATTTCATGCTGCAGTTCAGTCCCAAATCATCATTTGAAACAATAACATTTTAGCAGGCTTGTTGCCAGGTATTAATTTAGGATTGTACCTTCAAATCTGCCCGTTTCTAAATCGTAATCTAGTTCCGCACTTCTGAAGGAGACTATGGTCCAAAGCAATTCAAATAAAATAAAAGTTGTCAGAGTTCGCTCAGAAGAGGCTACAACATTTGTTCTGTAGTACGGCTGATCATTTGGGTACCAGACTTTTCTGCTCAACATAGTATCACTTTCACATAGAATAATATTGACCATATCATAGATAGAGTTATAGAAAAGTCAAAATTAAATGATTATTAAAATATATCATGCATCATATGCTAGGCAGATTCAGATTTTAAAACCTAATCACCAAACAGTATTTCAGGAAAGAGAAAATTACCTTTACTAAATCAATTATTAAAAGGGATAACTCGTAAAAATATTATTTCCCAAATCTTTATTAAAATTGACAATGAGATTTATTTTAATAACTTTCTCGGTCTGTATCTGCCAAACCCCCCCTCCCCCAACACAATCGATCCGAAACGTCACACATTCCTTCTCTCCAGACATACAGTCTCGCCGAGTTACTCCAGCAGTTTGCGTCTAAGTAGCGCTGAAGCTTAGCGCTGAAAGTCTTGGCGAATAAGAGTTGCTATAATAGTTGGAAAATCAGTAACTGCAACTGGCTCCTAGACGTGACATCAGCGCAGACAGAAACTGGTGAGAAGTTGCCAACTGTATTAAAAAAATATTATGTCCCAAGAAACAAACCAACAAAAGTCGGACAATTTGCTTTACGTGTGACCCGACCTCTCTCCCCCACAACCATAACACCTTCACTGATTTGTGTCTTTGTACACATGTTTTTGGTTTAAAACACGGCAAGGGATCAAAGCGATAGATAGCATCTGTACTCAATCTGCCTTTTCCCCCACCCACCTGATATTTAGCCAAGGAGGCAAGATCACAAGCAAAATCTGCCACTTGCAAAGCGCCAGAAACAAATCACAAAGACTCTGCCTCTCCTTCACCGAGCAAATACAACTTCTTGCAAGATGTCAGTTGAGACAACAATCAATTAATTTTTGGACATGCATGTTTGTACTTTCTTCAAAATGCAACCTCTTCAGACCAAATTGGTCAACCACTCTGCAGGCTTTCTTCATATTCAGTGAAAGTCACGCTTAAGGGGCTGTCCCACTGCGGGGACCTAATTGACGAGTTTAGAAGAGCTTGCCCTCGACTCATACTCGCAGCATGGTCGACACAAGGTCCTAGGAGGTCTTTGTAACTCTCCTTCATGCTCGAGAGTAGTCCCCACATACTCGAGGTCTCAGCTATGTCGCGGCGTATTTTTCAACATGCTGAAAAATGCCCGCGAGTAAAAAAAGGTCGCCATGGAAAAAAAAAAAATTTTTTTTACTCGTAGGTTTAGTCGAAGTAGGTCGTAATAGGTCGGCATGTTAGTCGTAGGTAATCGAGGGTAGTCGAAGGTAGTCGTAGATAGTCTTCATCATAGGTTGAAGGAGATCGAAGGGCTCTTAAAAATAGCGGAGTCAGGGGATATGGGGAGAAGGCAGGAACGGGGAACTGATTGGCGGTGCTGGCTCGAAAGGCCAAATGGCCTACTCCTGCACCTATTGTCCATTGAAGGAGGTCGTCTTCACTCTCCACTATTCGGTGTCCAATTTTCCCGAAGCTAGTCTTCAACATAGTCGAAGGAGGTCGAAGGAGGTCTTCTACATAGTCGAAGGAGGTCTTCAACATGACACTTTTTCCAAACTCTCTTAAACTCTTCCAAAATCGCCAATTAGGTCGCCGCAGTGGGACAGCCCCTTTAATGTGCCTGTTGAAATATTCTGTGCGTTTGCACCTAGTTGTCAAACACATTTCTATGTCTAAAAGGACACAAAGTGCTGGAGTAACTCAACAGGTCAGGTCGCAACTCTGGAGAACATGCATAGGTGACGTTTCGGGTTGGGATCCTTCTTCAGTTCCAGACAGAGAGTCTGAAGAAGGGTCCTGACACAGATGCTGCCTGATCTGCCGAGTTACTCCAGCGCTCTGTGTCCTTTTGTATATTAACCAGCACCTGAAGTTGTTAGTTTCTGCATTTCTGTGTCTTGCTGCAGTCTATTAGTGTGCAAAGAATTGTGCTTCATTTAATGCATTTGCTAAAGCTTGAAGTGATGTACTAACTGTGGGGAATAGAGGTAATCTGTAGCCTCCCTTTGATCTGGTATTTTGTTGGTTCACATGTTTGATTAATGGTGTTTTATCATTAATGTTTTATTATTATTAATGTTTAGTGTTTTCTGAGTAATTCGCAAGTGTCACCGTATGTTGTTACTTGTGGGCGGAGCACCAAGGCAAATTCCTTGTATGTGAATGCTTGGCCAATAAACCTACTTACTTACTCATCAATTTGTCCAGTTTTGGAAAGTATGCACTCATCTAATTCATGCCATGTTTAGTTTAGTTTACAGACACAGCGTGCAGACACGGTCGTTGATCCACCGAGTTCCTGCCGGCCAGCGATCACCCATACACCAGTTGTATCCTACACACTAGGGACAATTTACAGAAGTCAATTAACCTACAAACCTGCACGTCTTTGGAATGTGGAAGGGTGGCAGGGAAAGCCCACGGGGTCACAGTGGGAGACCGTACAAGCTCCAAACCGACAGCATCTGTTGTCAGGATCGAACCCGGGTCTCCAATGCAGTGAGGCAGCAAATCTACCACTAAGCCACTGTGCCACCCTGTGTCTGTTGCCACTTTTCCTTTTACAAACTGCAGCAACTCTGACCTCCCCACCATCGAAGGGATCTATCGCAGTCGCTGCCGCAAAAGGCTGCCAACATCATCAAAGAGCCGCACCATCCTGGGTCACACACTGATCTCTCCGTTGCCATCGGGAAGAAGGTACAGGAGCTTGAATTCTCACCTTCTCCATCACGGTCTGGTTTGGCTCGGCCACCAAGCACGACACCTGGAGGCTGCAGCGAATCGTCCGATCAGCAGAGAAGGTTATTGGCTTCAACCTTCCCTCCATTGATGAACTGTACACTGCAAGGGCCATGAAGCCAGCGGGCAAGATCATCTCTGACCCCTCTCACCCTGGCCACAAACTCTTTGAATCACTTCCCTCTGGAAGGTGACTCCGGACTGTCAAAGCTGCCACAGCCAGACATAAAAACAGTTTTTATCCACGAGCAGTTGCCCTACTCAATAGACAATAGACATTAGGTGCATGAGTAGGTCATTCGGCCCTTCGAACCAGCACCGCCATTCAATGTGATCATGGCTGATCATCCCCAATCAGTACCCCGTTCCTGCCTTCTCCCCATATCCCCTGACTCCACTAATTTTGTGCCCTATCTAGCTCTCAACAGCCAAAAATCTGTAGCCTCCCTTTGTTCTGGTATTTTGTTGGCTCACATGTTTGATCAATGGTGTTTTATCATTAATGTTTTATTATTATTAATGTTTAGTGTTTTCTGAGTCATTCGTAACTGTCACTGTATGCCATGTTGTTACTTGTGGGCGGAGCACCAAGGCAAATTCCTTGTATGTGAATACTTGGCCAATAAACTTACTTACTTACCCAGGTTCAGGAACAGCTACTTCCCCACAGCCATCAAGCTATTAAACACAACATCAAATAAACTCTGAACAATAACAGCCTATTATTACTATTGCACTTTATCTGTTTATTTATTGTGTATATATATGGTCTATGGACACACTGAACTTTTATCTCCTGTTCTGTATTGTTTACATACACTGTTGTGCTGCAGCAAGCAAGAATTTATTGTCCTATCTGGGACACATGACAATAAAACTTTATTGACTCTTCTTCTACCAGCTCCTGCTTAAACCCTTGTCCCACGGGACGAGTTCATTCCAAGAGCTCTCCAGAGTTTGCCCTGATTCGAACTTGGAGATTTACGGTAATGGCCACTCATCGGTACTCGGGGCTCTCGTGGACATTGTCCATCATGTTGAAAAATCTTCACGAGTCTTCCCGTGCTTACCTGCCGTTAGCGAGTCTTCCCGAGTACCTGCCGTTAGCGTTACGAGCCGCTAAGAGACGTCCCCGAGCTCCGACGTACCCGCTACGTTCATTCTCCGTGCTTACCAGGAGTTTGATTTTGTTTAAACTCGGAAGAGCTCTTGGAATGAACTCGTACCGTGGGACAGGGCTTTTATGTTAGCCAAAGATGAAGTCTAAAATATTGAGTTGGCTTTTGTGATTGGGTTTAATTATTTCAAAGGTGATTGGCAAATTATTCAACATAGTCATAGGATTAAAACCGAGTTCATTCTGGAGGAGAATTCTCTTATGAACGCAATGTCCTTCCACAAGAAACCAGTCATAACATTTGTATTAGTCTGAAGATTCAGTCTGAAGAAGGGTCTCAACCCGAAACATCACCCGTTCTTTCTCTCCAGAGATGCTGCCTGTCACGCTGAATTACTTCACTGTTTTGTGTCTATCTTCGGTGTGAACAAGCATCTGCAGTTCCTTCCTACACATACCATACCTAAATGGAAAAGGGGGAGTGAGGAATGAAAAGAACAAACCACACAAGGTACTCTAGCATGCTATCTACTTTGCATATAGTGCAAAACACCAGTGGCAGAGGGAAGCCAGATCATCAGGACATCAATGCACATTTGTTGCATGTAAATGCAATGGACGGCACAGAGATGCAGCGGTAGAGTTGCAGCACCGGAAACTCAGATTCGATCCTGACTACGGGTGCTGCCCTTATGAAATTTTACCTTCTCCCCGTGACCAGCGTGGGTTTTCTCCGCGATCACCAGTTTCCTCCCACGTTGCAAAGACGTACAGGTTTGCATGTTAATTGGCTTGGTATAAATGTAAAATTGTACCTGGCGTGTGTCGGATAGTGTGCGGGGATCGCTGGTCCGTGTGGACTCAGTGGGGCAAATGGCCTGTTTCTAAGCTGTATCACTAAACTAAACTATATAACCATATAACAATTACAGCACGGAAACAGGCCATCTCGGCCCTTCAAGTCCGTGCCGTACAACATTTTTCCCTTAGTCCCACCTGCCTGCACTCATACCATAACCCTCCATACCCTTCTCATCCATATGCCTATCCAATTTATTTTTAAACGATACCAACGAACCTGCCGCCACCACTTCCACTGGAAGCTCATTCCACACCGCTACCACTCTCCTCTTGTTTGAATCTTCCCTATTCTCAAAGGGAAAAGCTTGTCCACATCAACTCTGTCTATCCCTCTCATCATTTTAAAGACCTCTATCAAGTCCTCCCTTAACCTTCTGCGCTCCAGAGAATAAAGACCTAACTTATTCAACCTATCTCTGTAACTTAGCTGTTGAAACCCAGGCAACATTCTAGTAGAATGCAATCTGAATCTGAGCAATCCGAATCTCAGTTTACTGGTTTTCGTTATTTTATTTTAACGTTTCAGGTAAAAACATTGCCTGGGAGGCAGGAGTGCCATTTCATTCAGTTGGAAAATCTACAGATTCATTATGAATCAATCAAATGGAAATCACACATGGATGTAATTGGATAAACTGTCTTTTCACATTTTGTAATCACTCTGAGCAAATTACTTCCAGCTATTTGCACACTTTGTTCACCTACTGGGCAAGCAATGTGGAAAAATTCCTTCCGCCTTTGTGAGAAGCTTCATTTCATCAAAGAAACTGCATTGTTGGCCAGATACAACAATCTTAAATTATTGTACATTGCACATGGTTCTGTCACTTTTCCGAAAAACTACGCTCCACTAAACTACTTACGTCTCCGTAGCATGTCCTTCTTCCCTTTTCCATTGCAACTCATTTTATTTTATCTTTCTCAATGCACAGTCAATGAGACTCTTTGAGACATTATTCTTCCTCGCAAGCAAGTGACAGGATTCAAAGACAAATATGCCGTGCACAGCTAATGAATACAAAATTGCAGCACAAAACCATGGGTGGAAATAAAAACCTCCCAATTTCAAAGGGCACCAGATTCGGACCAAGTCTCCGCATTGCAACAAGGTCATATGGTAGGCGAAAGAGAACAAAGTTCTGTGAAACAAACTCTATCAAGAACTAATATAGAGTGGATGCGGAGATGATGTTTCCACTAGCGGGAGAGTCTAGGACCAGAGGCCACAGCCACAGAGTTAAAGGACTAAATTAAAATTGAAACTAATTCAAGAATTATATTAAAATTTCTTTAGGAAGGAGACTGTAAACTCCTATCTCACCAGGGACTAACTTTACTGTACCACAATACCGCCCACAATATTTAATATGTAAAAGAACATGTGATTCTGTTCCATTCTGTTTGGAGTTTGTTGGTTGTTTGTTTGTTTGTTTTTGGCACAAAGTCCGCAGGCATTGCCACTTTTCATTTCACTGCACATCCAGTATGTGTATGTGACGAATAAACATGACTTGACTTGACTTGAGATGAGGGAGAATTACTTTAGTCAGAAGGTGGTGAATCTGTGGAATTATTTGCCACAGAAGGAGGCTGTCAATTGATATTTTTAAGGCAGAGATAGATAGATTCTTGATTAGTGCGGGTGTCAGAGGTTATGGGAAGTAAGCAGGAGAATGGGGTTAAGAGGGAAAAATAGATCAGCCATGATTGAATGGCGGAGTAGACTTGATGGGCTGATTGGCCTAATTCTGCTCCTATGCTAGATGCAGGAAAAATGTTCCCAATGTTGGGCGAGTCCAGAACCAGGGGCCACAGTCTTAGAATAAAGGGGAGGTCATTTAAGACTGAGGTGAGAAAAATCTTTTTCACCCAGAGAGTTGTGAATTGATCGAATTCTCTGCCACAGAGGGCAGTGGAAGCCAAGTCACTGGATGGATTTAAGAGAGAGTTAGACAGAGCTCTAGGGGCTAGTGGAGTCAAGGAATATGAGGAGAAGGCAGGTATGGGTTATTGATAGGGACGATCGGTGCTGGCTCGAAAGGCCTCCTTCTGCACCTATTTTCTATGTTTCTATCTCTTATGAAGAACAAATGTGTTTAGGCGAATGAACATTCTTATGTCATGTCCTGCCATTAATCTGGTGAACTACCTTGTTACTTTACGCCAAAAAAGCCCTGAAATAATGTGTAATTAGTGTTGTGAAACAATAATCTGTTGTCAGGTCCCAATTGCCAAGGGCTAGTCAAAACCACAACATTGCTCAATAATGCTTAATGAAGGCTATTAAACAACCATTTCAAAACAATAAAAAAAAACTATTACAAAGGAAAATTTAGAATATCGGTTGCCAGCCAGTTTAGACTTTCTTTAATCCAACAGATGAAGTGTTGCTTAAACCCCATACATCAGGATGCAGTGGTATATGTACATGACTTTACATACAGCCATACACAACTAATGTAGAGGAAGACTTCTAGTAACAGTTGCAGCAATTCAGGATCAATAAATTGTGATTCCGCAGCTCTCAAATACAAAAAAAGAGATTAAAATTGTCAATTGCAGGGATAAATATCAGTTGCATCCTACAGATTTCTGTAACTGATGAAATGTCTCATCCCGAAACTTCACTTAATCCACGTCCTCCAGAGATGCTGCCTGACCCGCTGAGTTACTCCAGTGCTTTGTGTCCTTTGGAATATTAACCAGCATATGACGTTCCTTGTGTCTACACTCCAGCTCTCTATAACTGCAAGTGTCTGATATGTTAACATTGATCTACATAATGATGCAAAATTCACATTTATAGCACACATTTCCTGTAGATATATTTATCATCGCATTTAAAAGCACAGGATAATACCATAGTCTTTAATGCTATTGAAAACCTGTCAATGTACTTGTGAAAGGCCTCTTTTCAACTCG
The DNA here is from genome assembly GCA_963514005.1 of Raja brachyura. The sequence continues at coordinate 145,243,567 of OY740782.1, read as the reverse complement.
CGAGGAATACTGCAATCCTACCTTCAAAGGCAACCAGAAAAACTGTGCATTAATCACTGCCAGTGATGCTTCACATAGAAACGGTAGCATTTCTCAGGGATTACAATGACCCCTTTGTCCCTGTACATCTACATCCCTCATCTACCCTCTTCTGCAATCCTGATACAGTCTCTGTCCCACTTGCCGATTTTTTTCAGCGACTGCCGGCATCGTTCACTGACGTATCGGGTCACCGGAAAAGTTGCGGCGTGATGGCGCATTGACGCGCGCAGTTCCCTCAAGTGCCGCAACAATTTTTTTGTCGCCGCTGGATTTCGAAATGTTCAAAATCTTTCGGCGACTCTGACACGTTGCCGGACCAGCAGGTTCAGGAACAGCTTCTTCCCTGCAGCTGTTACAATACTTAACTCTGCACATCGGTGACTGCTACTCACCAACCCCCCCCCCCCCCACCCCCCGGACACTCCTTCCCCCAGTATAATTGCACCATTGATACTGTTTGTACATATCTATATATTTTACCGTTCATTATTCAAAGTTCGCTCTTCTGGGGAGATGCTAACTGCATTTCGTTGTCTCCGTACTGTACACTGCACAATGACAATTGAAGATGGAATTGAATTGAATTGAATACGTCAGTCAATGACGCCGGCAGTTGCCGAAAGAAATCGCCAAGTGGGACAGGCCCTTTAGTAATAAACGATAGAAGACTGAAATTTTAGAAAGTGGAGAAAAGGGCTCACTGATCACTCCACCGATGTTCTTCCACTAAATCACAACAATGCGCCGGCTTATCACAAACCCAATAAAGTTGTTTTCTAAAGCTTTAACGTTGCCTCATAATTTAAACACTTCCATCAAATCACTCCCTAATCACCACATGCCCATACTCGACAAGCAAGAAGTAAGGAGTGTGATATTTGTTAAGTAAATCAACCCAACTATAGAAACATAGAAACATAGAAATTAGGTGCAGGAGTAGGCCATTCGGCCCTTCGAGCCTGCACTGCCATTCAATATGATCATGGCTGATCATCCAACTCAGTATCCCGTACCTGCCTTCTCTCCATACCCTCTCATCCCCTTAGCCACATCTAACTCCCTCTTAAATATAGCCAATGAACTGGCCTCAACTACCCTCTGTGGCAGAGAGTTCCAGAGACCCACCACTCTCTGTGTGAAAAAAGTCCTTCTCATCTTGGTCCTAAAGGATTTCCCCCTTATCCTTAAGCTGTGACCCCTTGTCCTGGACCTCCCCAACATCGGGAACAATCTTCCTGCATCTAGCCTGTCCAACCCCTTAAGAATTTTGTAAGTTTCTATAAGATCGCCTCTCAATCTCCTAAAGTCCAGAGAGTATAAACCGAGTCTATGCAGTCTTTGTTCATAAGACAGTCCTGACATCCCAGGAATCAGTCTGGTGAACCTTCTCTGCACTCCCTCTATGGCAATAATGTCCTTCCTCAGATTTGGAGACCAGAACTGTACGCAATACTCCAGGTGTGGTCTCACCAAGACCCTATACAACTGAAGTAGAACCTCCCTGCTCCTATGCTCAAATCCTTTTGCTTAAAGCTAACATACCATTCGCTTTCTTCACTGCCTGCTGCACCTGCATGCCTAGTTTCAATAACTGGTGTACCATGACACCCAGGTCGCGCTGCATCTCCCCTTTTCCTAATCGGCCTCCATTTAGATAATAGTCTGTTTTCCTATTTTTGCCAGCAAAGTGGATACCCTCACATATATCCACATTATACTGCATCTGCCAAACATTTGCCCACTCACCCAGCCTATCCAAGTCACCTTGCAGTCTCCTAGCATCCTCCTCACAGCTAACACTGCCCCCCAGATCTAAGTTAATCAACAAAGCTCCGCAGCTTTGGGGTAGCACAGCGGTAGAGTTGCTGCCTTACAACACCAGTTCGATCCTGACCACGGGTGCTGTCTGTACGGAGTTTGTACGTTCTCCCCCTGACCTGTGTGGGTTTACTCCTGGTTCCCTCCCACACTCCAAAGACATACAGGTTTGTAAGCTAATTGGCTTGGTAAAATTGTAAATTGTCCCTAGTGTGTGTAGGTTAGTGTTAGTGTGCGGGGATGACTGTTCGGCGCGGAAATGATGGGCCGAAGGGCCTGTCTCCGCACTGTATCTCTAAACTAAATTAAATATTCTCAGTGGAAAGGTTTGTGTCATAATTGTCGCTTGGCTACAGATTTCTCCATTTAAAACAGGAGTGTTAAACATAATTGGGTCAGTCCCTGAGGATACTCAATTGTTCAGCTACATTTCCTGATTATTTTGTGGTCAACATCTGGCTCTTTTCCATGCTACTATTACAGTGATTTATGCCGGGGAAAATTTAGTTTCCTACCAGCAAAGCCAATGTTTCCCTAAACGATCACCAGCCCGTAGGCTTGTCGGAGGCCTTCTGCCCAACTTGCCCACACCGGCCAACATGTCCCATCAACAAGAGTCCCACCTGCCTGCATTTGGACCGTATCCCTCGAAACCTGTCCTATCCATCTGCCTGGATACAAAATGCTGGAGTAACTCAGCGGGACAGGCAGCATCACTGGAGAGAAGGAATGGGTGACATTTCGGGTCGAGATCCTTCTTCAGGCTGAAGAGGTCTGGTCTCGAGAAAGGCCTACACCCAAAACGTCACCCATTCTTTCTCCCCACTGCCTGCCCCACTGAGTTACTCCAGCGTTTTGTATCTATCTTCGGTTTAAACCAGCATCTGCAGTTCTTTCCTACACATTCTATCCATCTACCTGTCGAACAGTTTCCTAAACATTGCGATAGTACCTCCTCCCGCAGCTCGCTCCGTACATCTATCATCCTTTGTGTGAGAGAGTTACCCTCAGGTTTGTATTAACCCACCAGAAGACTTGTCGGTCGACGGGACCGGGTACCTGCCGATAGGCTTGTCGGACGGTGGGACCCAGAACCCGCCGAAAGGCTCGTTGGTGTGACCGGGAGGGCGCTGGAGATGTCAGATGCGAGGAGCAAGGGCCGGTAGGAAGGTATGCTGGGGTAATGCCTCCAGTGCCTTCAAGGTTGGCTGTAGGAGGCACCCCCAGGTCACAAAGAAGGACGGGCAAGGAGAGGAGGGAGACGTCGGTCCAGTACATCGAGCGCACTTTGGACTTTGAATAACGGCGTCAAAAATGTACCTGCCTCAACTACCTCCTTCGGCAGCTCGTTCCACACACCTATCATCCTTTGCATGAAAAAGTTACCCCTCTCAGGATCCTATTAAATCTTCCCCCCCCCCCCCCCCATCACCTTAAACATATGTCCTCATCCTCCACACTAGGGGGCAATGCAATTTACAGAGTTGCTGATCAACCTACAATACCTACACGTCGTTCGGATGTGGCAAGTAACCGGAGCACCCGGAGCAAACCCACGCGGTCACAGGGAGAACGTGCAAACTCCACCCAGCAGACAACACCCGAGGTCAGGATCGAACCCGGCTCTCTGGCGCTGTGAGACAGTGGCCCTACAGTTCTTGTTTCCCCTACTCTGGGCAAGGGACCCTGTGCATCAACCCGTTCTATTCCTCTCATGATTTTGTATTCTCAGAGGTCATAGAGCTCACACAAACAGATCCTTCATCCCACTTTGTCCATGCCGACCAGGTAGTCATGCCGACCGGGCCTAGTCCCATTTGTCTATCAACAGCGGAGGAACACGGAGCCACACAGACAGCCAGAGCAGACCAAAAGCCAATGAAGAGACAATTATTCACGATTATATCTTCATTCTGTTGCTGCTACCGATCCCTATCAGCTATCATTCTCAAGAGTTGCTGCCTTATAGTGCCAGAAACCCGGGTTTGATTCTGACTATGCTACGGGTGCCGTCTGTAAGCTGTTTGTACCTTCTCCCCGTGACCTGCGTGGGTTTTCTTCGCTATCTCCGGTCACCACCCGCACTGCAAAGACGTACAGGTTTGTAGGTAACTAGGCTTCTGTAAAGTTGTAAACTGTCCCTAGTCTGTAGGATAGTGTACAAGGTGATCGCTGGCTAGTGTAACACGGTGGGCCGTTTCCGCGCTGTATTACTAAAGTCTAAAGTGTAAAACTCTTGTGATTTATATTATGACTTATTCGCTATGACTAGAGGTCAGATAGTTTCAAACGTGGTATAGAAGGGCAATGAACTATGGTCATAGTTAATAAAGACTTCATGAATGACCTTGGCTTCGTGACTGCTTGTCGTGCCATCAACAGATCGAAACCCAGAATTTGATGTAACTGGAGTACAAGGGCTGGAGTACAAGTGGATTCAGTGCCAGCTGCTACTAAAACGCACGAGAAACCTGCAGACATGGACTAAATTAGTGACGATCGGGGTCAATGGCGGACTATAGGGAGAAGGAAAAAATTACAACAGTAAAATGCGGAGCAAGGTAACTTTTTCCAAATTCTGAAATTTGAAAAGATTTCTCCGTCGTTGCCAGTATTGTTCCCAAGGACGGAGTTCGTGGAAATTAGGCAATAGTACATCTGTTTCAATAAAGAAAGTGCACATACAGGTCACTGACCAAAAGTCAACAAAGGCAGGCTTCCAAAATTAATGCAAAAAGAATGTTAAAAGAAGCTAGCTCATCACTCGTTTTATACCAGGGCTCAATGATCAAATTCAAAACAACACCATTCTTTTCCCCCTTCACCCTGTGTGAATCTGGAAAAGCAAGAATTTTGATTTTGGGGCTTTCTGGGGGAAAGTGGACTATTTTTCAAGGTTTCTAAAACCATGCATTGGCTTGGTGACTAGATAAAGAAATGAGGTTATGGAAACACTGACATGGTCAAAAATATTTCTGAGAGTGTGCGAGCATCACTGATAAGGATAAGGTCATGATTTATCTTTTTGATCCACTTCAATTTCAGCGCTCAAAAGAATTTGACAGCCTGTTGGAAACAAATAACTTACAAAGCCCGTTGTAAGGATATCATTTCACCGACAAATGAATATGTTAACTTCCTTCACAATTGGCATGTCAGGACTTTCTTATGAAGAAAGACTGCATAGACTCGGTTTATACTCTCTAGAATTTAGGAGATTGAGAGGCGATCTTATAGAAACTTACAAAATTCTTAAGGGGTTGGACAGGCTAGATGCAGGAAGATTGTTCCCGATGTTGGGGAGGTCCAGGACAAGGGGTCACAGCTTAAGGATAAGGGGGAAATCCTTTAGGACCGAGACGAGAAGGACTTTTTTCACACACAGAGTGGTGGGTCTCTGGAACTCTCTGCCACAGAGGGTAGTTGAGGCTGGTTCATTGGCTATATTTAAGAGGGAGTTAGATGTGGCCCTTGTGGCTAAGGGGATCAGAGGGTATGGAGAGAAGGCAGGTACGGGATACTGAGTTGGATGATCAGCCATGATCATATTGAATGGCGGTGCAGGCTCGAAGGGCCGAATGGCCTACTCCTGCACCTAATTTCTATGTTTCTATGGTAATTGTGGGGGAGGAGGGGGGGGGGGGGAGGAAAAGAAGAGTGTGCAATTATCTTACTTGGGCGGCGAGGTGGAGCAGCGGTAGAGTTGCTGCCTCTCAGTGCAATAGACCCGGATTCGATCCTCACTACGTACGCTTGTCTGTACAGAGTTTGTACGTTCACCCTGTGACCTGCGTGGGTTTACTCCCGAGTGCTCTGGTTTCCTGCCACACTCCAAATGCATACAGAAAATGGAGGAGGACTGGCCAGATTTTGTGCCTTCCACCACAGTGATGAATGCTGTGGTGGATGTTTATGTTAAATTGTTATTGTGTGTTTTGTGTGTTCTTTTTCATTGTACCGCTGCTGGCAAATTCATATCACTTGCACTTTATGTGCAAGTGACGAATAAAACTGATTGTGATTGTGAGGTAGGTTAAATGGCTTGGTATAATTTAAAATTGTCCCTAGTGTGTGTAGGATAGTGTTAGTGCGCTAGGGTTCGCAGGTTGGCGCCAACTCGGTGGGCCGAAGGGCCTGTTTCCACACCGTATCTCTAAACTAAACATTAAACATAACCCTGACTATACGAAATATCCTACATTATAAAAAATTGTTGGCATTAATTGAAAGTGGTAAACTTGTAAAATAACGTCAAAAAAACAGAATGTATCCCAAAATAATATTTCTGTAAAGAATCTATATTTAACGGTCTTATTTTAAAATACCACAGAATATCAAGCTATCCAATAATTTAAACCATGTTCCTCAAATCTCTTGGCCCAGAAATTATTAACAAAATGCCATTTTAACCATCCATCATAATATCTATCTGTGACTGCATCAGATTAAAATGGACACGAGGTACAAAGGTGGCTTTGTTCTTAACAAACTGCCGTCAATAGTAAAAGGGACCATATTAATCCTTTACTTTAGACTGCGGCAACAATCTCCTCAGCCCACCGAGTCCGCACTGACCAACGATCACCCGTACACTAGCACTATCCTACACGCTAGGGACAATTTTACAGCTTACCAGGCCGATTAACCTACAAAAAACCTGTACGTCTATGGAGTGCGGGAAGAAACCAGAGCACCTGCAGAAAGCCCACGCGGTCACAGGAAGGTCCTGTAAGGCAGCAACTCTACCACACCTAATCCTTGTGTCTATTATATAACTCCATTGTCTTCCATAAGTAACAAGTTTAAATTTTGACCAAACATTCATAGACATTTTTAAAATGCCATGTTGGGTGGTTTGGCACTCCTTCACTTGTAATTCTGATTTATCTGCCTTTATCCTATTGCCAAAATACTTTGGTAATCTGCAGTTCATTAGTTGATAAATCCATGCGATAGGAGCAGAATTAGGTCATTGAGCCCATCAAGTCCACTCCGCCATTCAATCATGGCTGATCTCCCTCCTCAGGAAGTCACCCTCCTAACCCCATTCTCCTGCCTTGTCCCTATAACCCCTGACACCCATACTAATCAAGAATCTATCAATATCTGCCGTCAAAATATCCATCGGCTTGGCCTCCACAGCCTTCTGTGGCAATGAATTCCACAGATTCACCACCCTCTGGTTTACCTTCACCACCACACCAGCTCTTCTTTCAAGGTACATTAGTTAGTTTCAACAACATAAATGCATGCAGAGTGATGCAGCAGAAGTTGCTGCATTACAGCGCCAGAGACTCGGGTTCCATCCTGACTAAGGATGCTCTCTGTACGGAGTTCCTACGTTCTCCCCGTGACCTGCGTGTTTTTTCCCTCAGGATTTTCAGTTTCCTCCCACATTCCTCCCACATTGGTTAATTGGCTTCTTTAAATTTGTAAATTGTAAAGTTGTAAATTAGACAACAGACAATAGGTGCAGGAGTAGGCCATTTGGCCCTTCCAGCCAGCACCACCATTCAATGTGATCATGGCTGATCACCCACAATCATTACCCCGTTCCTGCCTTCTCCCCATATCCCTTGACTCCGCTATCTCCACGAGCTCTATCTAATTCTCGCTTGAAAGCATCCCGAGAACCATCCTCCAACACCCTCTGAGGCAGAGAATTCCACAGACTCACAACACTGTCTATTGTCTGTGTGTAAAAAAGTGTTTCGTCATCTCCGTTCTAAATGGCTTACCCCTTATTCTTAAACTGTGGCCCCTGGTTCTGGACTCCCCCAACATCGGGAACATGTTTCCTGCCTCTAGCGTGTCCAAACTCTTAATAATCTTATATTCAAGATTCAAGATTCAAGGGAGTTTATTGTCATGTGTCCCTGACAGGACAATTAAATTCTTGCTTTGCTTCAGCACAACAGAACATAGTAGGCATTGACTACAAAACAGATCAGTGCGTCCATATACCATTATATAAATATATACACACAGGAATAAATAAACTGATAAAGTGCAAATAAACGGATAATGGGCTATTAATTATATAGAAACATAGAAATTAGGTGCAGGAGGAGGCCATTCGGCCCTTCGAGCCAGCACCACCATTCATTGTGATCATGGCTGATCGTCCACTATCACTAACCCATGCCTGCCTTCTCCCCATATCCATTGACTCCACTAGCCCCTAGAGCTCTATCCAACTCTCTCTTAAATCCATCCAGTGATTTGGCATCCACTGCCCTCTGTGGCAGGGAATTCCATAAATTCACAACTCTCTGGGTAAAAACGTTTTTTTCTCAGCTCAGTCTTAAATGACCTCTCATTTATTCTAAGACTGTGGCCCCTGGTTCTGGACTCACCCAACATTGGGAACAATTTTCCTACATCTAGCTTGTCCAGTCTTTTTATAATTTTATATGTTTCTATAAGATCCCCCTCATCCTTCTAAACTCCAGTGAAGAAGGGTCTCGACCCGAAACGTCGCCTATAAGTCTGAAGAAGGGTCTCGACCCGAAACGTCGCCTATCTCCTTCGCTCCTTAGATGCTGCTGCACCCGCTGAGTTTCTCCAGCTTTTTGTGTAACCCTCCAGTGAATACAAGTCTAGTCTTTTCAATCTTTCCTCATATGACAGTCCCGCCATCCCAGGGATCAATCTCGTGAACCTACAGCTGCACTGCCTCAATCACAAGGATGTCCTTCCTCAAATTAGGAGACCAAAACTGTACACAATACTCCAGATGTGGTCTCACCAGAGCCCTATACAACTGCAGAAGAACCTCTTTACTCCTATACTGAAATCCTCTTGTTATGTTTCAATTCAGAAGTAACGATGATAAAGGAAACAAGCCATTGTCAGCTTATTTCTCTAATGTGAAAACAATGCATGACAGGCTGCTGTTCTCCCACTTTGACATCCAAGCACACTTAGTCTAATCTCTGGGCAATAACATTCAACACACAGCACACCTGTAGCCGGATACATCATTAAGATGGAGACACAAGAGACTGCAGGTGCTTGAATCTGGAGCAAAAAAACATGTTGGGGGAACTTGGGTTAAGTAGCAGCTGTGAAGAAAAATGGTTCACAGGTTCTGCCTGACCCGCTGGATTCCTCCAAAATGTTGTTTTTGGAATCCTTCAATCATTGAGATGAAAAACAATGAAAAAAAGATGCAGCTGGCTGAATAAATTAACTCCTGCAATGTGGCATCGAGACATGAGTGTTTACTATACTTGAAGGTGTTTTTTTTGTAAAAAAAGGTTCCTCTCGGCCGCACGGTGGCGCAGCTGTAGATTTGCTGCCTTACAGCACTTGCAACGCCAGAGACCCGGGTTCGATCCCGTCTACGGGTGCTGTCTGTACGGAGTTTGTACGTTCTCCCCGTGACCTGCATGGACTTTCTCTGAGATCTTCGGTTTCCTCCCACACTCCGGAAGACGTACAGGTTTGTAGATAAATGTAAATTGTCCCCAATGTGTGTAGGGTAGTTTTGTTAATATGCTGGGATCGCTGGTCGACGTGGACTCGGTGGGCCGAAGGGCCTGTTTCCACGCTGTATCTCTCAACTTAAACTAAAGTTAATTTAAAATAAAATTCTAAACCGTGGTCAATGGTCATAATGGTCAGAGATAGCACGGTGCCGCAGCAGTAGCGTTGCTGCCTTACAGCACCAGGGACCCGAGTTCCATCCTACTCCTAATAGTTTTGAGTCAGCTTTCAAAACAAGTGCAGCGCGGGGATGGTCCAGTGGCGGTTCAGCATGGATTGCAGCGCCGGAGACCCGGGATCGACCCTAGCTGCGGATGAGGCGCAGGACTGTGTCCAGGGCTGCCGACAGTGGTTTTCGCTTGTGACCCTATGACCTGGACATGCATTCAAGCCCCATTCTATGATCTTTGCTCCACCAGGACGTCTCCCTCCTCCAATCACCGTGCGCGATCCTCAGTCCCACCCTCTACTTCCGCCTCTGACCGACACCTCCTGCCTCCAATCATCGCTCTGAATCATCATGGTTCCCCCCCCCCCCCCCCCCCCCATTGCCTGCTGACTGACATCTCTCTCGTCCAAGCAGCACCCTCGATCATCAGTGCCACCCACACTGTCTCGCGGAAAGCGGAGATTTCACCGGGTTTTAAAATCCTGATTACAAAAAACGGGGGTTGTTTCGCCCATAGGTTAATTGCTGCTGTAAAATTGTAAATTGTCCCTGGTGTGTGTAGGATAGTGTTAATGTGGGTGGATCGCTGGTCACCGTGGACCCGGTGTGAACTAAACTAAACTGCTTACACCAGCAGGTTCGTGACCAAGACAGCACTGATTTAAGATAAAACCTCAGTCGGAAAATTAGCTTTAAAACATAGACGCTCAGCAGGCTCTGAAATGCAGTGTCTGAAAGAGCAATGGAGACAGATTTAAGAATAGCTTTTGATAGGGCATAGGATGATGAAGCAGTGAAGGAAGAACCAATGGTTTTGGTCTTTCAAAAGTGAGAGATGCCATGGGTCTGATCTGAAAAATACCCTGCCTTTGGGATCTGATAAAAAAGGTTGGTTTTTGAAAACATTAAACATTTTGAAAACATGTTTCATTAAATATTAAACCTGGGGCGCCACAGTGATGTTAGCTAGTGCCTCACAGCGCCAGAAGCCCGGGTTCGATCCTTAACTACAAGTGCTCATCTGTACGGAGTTCGTACGTTCTCCTTGTGACCGCGTGGGTTTTCTCCGAGATCTTCAGTTTCCTCCCACATTCCAAAGACATAAGAGTTTGCAGGTTAATTGGCTTGGTATAAATGTAAACTGTCCCTGTGTGTAGGATAGTGTTAAAGGGCCTGTCCCACTTACGCGACCTTGGCTCGCAAATTACGCGACATTGTGGTCGCTGGAGGCGTACGGGCACCGTGTGGTCGCGCGGGGCTGGTCCCAACATCGCGCGGGGCTCTGAAAATCTGACGGTATCCGAAATCTTCGCACGCCATTGGCGCGCAGGCACATTGAGGTCGTACACAGTGTCTTTACAGCGTACGCGGCGTCTTGACGGCGTACACCTAGCGCGTGGCGTTGCGCGATGATGTCACCACCCGGCGTGGCATTGCGTGATGACGTCAACGCCCGACGCCGTGCGACGCCCAAAGTCAGTCGGCCCGCCTCCTGCCCAGCTGATTGGTGAGTATGACGCAAATGACATCACGAGCGAACTTAGCGCGTACTTAGCATGTACTTCGCGTGAACTCCGCTTCCGTTTGTTCGCGCCAAACGCATGCAAGCAGGACAGACTCTTTAGCCTGCGGGGATCGCAGGACAGTGCGGACTCAGTGGGCCAAAGGGCCTGCTTCCGCGCTGTATTCCGAAATGAAAAAATAATTCTGAAATCATGTTTCATGAAACATTCTGAAGATAAGTTTCAGTCTCAACAGATGCTACCTGACATTCTGCATATTAACAGCGTCTTTTGTTTTCATTTCAGATTTTCTTTGCGGCATATTATTTTTATTTCACACTTCCGATACCTTCAGGTTTTTGCGTGCATTTTTTTTAGTTTAGTTTAGTTTAGAGATAGAGGGCGAAAACAGGCCCTTAGGCCCTCCAGGTCCACACCGACCAGCGATACCCCGCACATTAACACTCCTACACCCACTGCATGACCATAACATTGCAAACATTTCTTGGTTGCTAATTTCCAATAATATATTTACTTTAAAATCCTGTAATAAATAACAAACTCGTTTCCCAACATCAGGGAATAAATCGAGAAAACAAAAAAACTCTGCAGTCCATACAAAGATGAAAAATGAATGATGACTGCATAAACACTTCAATTTGCTCTGGGGGTTACACAAAAAGCTGGAGAAACTCAGCGGGTGCAGCAGCATCTAAGGAGCGAAGGAGATAGGCGACGTTTCGGGTCGAGACCCTTCTTCAGACAGCTCTGATTGGATAAATTCGATTGTAACCAAATATAAAATTATGGAAATATTCAAAGGGGATCGGTTCTTATTATTGAAGGCGTTTTTTTAAGCAAAAAGGCAATAACAAAGAAAATATAAACAGACATGGTAAAAACAGGCATAAGAGAGTTTTAAGTTCATAAAGAATTGGGAGTAGAATTAGGCCATTCGGCCCATCAAGTCTACTCCGTCATTCATTCATGGCTGATCTATCTCTCCACCCTGACCCCACTCTCCTGTCTTCTCTCCATAACCCCTGACACCTTTCGTTGAAACTGAAGTCAAGTCAGGAGAGTTTATTGTCATGTGTCCCAGATAGGACAATGAAATTCTTCCTTGCTGCAGCACAACAGAATATTGTAGGCAAAAATACAGATCAGATCGGTGTGTCCATATACCATAGACCATATATATACACACATGAATAAATAGACAAAGTGCAATAGGCTGTTATAGTTCAGAGTCTGTTTGAAGTTGTGTTTAATAGTCTGATGGCTGTGGGGAAGAGCTGTTCCTGAGCCTGGATGTTGCAGATTTCAGGCTCCTGTACCTTCTACCTGATGGCAGTGGAGAGATGAGTGTGTGGCCAGGATGGCGTGGGTCCTTGATGATGCTGGCAGCCTTTTTGAGGCAGCGACTGCGATAAATCTCCTCGATGGTCGGGAGGTCAGAGCCAGGGCAGTGTTTACAATTTTTTGCAGCCTTTTCCGCTCCTGGATGTTCAAGTTGCCGAACCAAACCACGATGCAACCGGTCAGCAAGCTCTCTGCACCTGTAGAAGTTCGAGAGAGTCCTCCTTGACAAACCAACTCTCCGTAATCTTCTCAGGAAGTAGAGCCGCTGATGTGCTTTGTTTATGATTGCATCAGTGTTCTGGGACCAGGAGAGATCTTCGGAAATATGCACGCCCAGGAATTTGAAGTTCTTGACCCTTTCCACCATCGACCCGTTGATATAAACGGGACTGTGGGTCACCATCCTACCCCTTCCAAAGTCCACAATCAGTTCCTTGGTTTTGCTGGTGTTGAGAGCCAGGGTGTTGTGCTGGCACCATTTGGTCAACTGGTCGATCTCACTTCTATACTCTGACTCGTCCCCATCAGTGATACATCCCACAACAGTGGTGTCGTCGACAAACTTGATGATGGAGTTCGCACTATGTCCGGCTACGCAGTCATGAGTATAGAGTGAGTACAGCAGGGGGCTGAGCACGCAGCCTTGAGGTGCTCCCGTGCTGATTGTTATCGAGGGTGACACATTTCCACCAATATGGACAGACTGTGGTCTGTGAATGAGGAAGTCAAGGATCCAATTGCAGAGGGATGTGTATGAGATCTTAACAATGAGATATTAAGCATCAGGTCAGTAAGTAAATGGCTCCAGTGATTAGTTATGATTCCAGATGGGCCTGTGGCTTCTTCCCGGTGTTCATTTCATTTCTTGCACAGATATTCTTAAATTCATAAGTTATAGGAGCAGAATTCGGCCATTCAGACAATCAGGTCTACACCATTCAATCATGGCTGATCTATTTTTCCCTCTCAACCTCATGCCCCTGCCTTCTCCCCATAACCACTGACACCCTTATTAATCAAGAACCTTAAAAATATCCACTGACTTGGCCACCACAGCCATCTGTGACAATGAATTCCATTGATTCACCACCCTCTGACTAAAGAAATGTCCTCCTCTTGTCCCTTCTAAACGTACGTCCTTTTATTCTGAGGCCGTGCCCTCTGGTCCTAGACTCTCCCTCTATTGGAAACATGCTCTCCCCACTTCCACTCCATCCAGGCATTTCACTATTCCGCAAGTTCACAAGTTACAGGAGTGGAATTAGGCCATTCAGCCCTCGGGGTCCACACCGCCATTCAATCATGGCTGATCTCTACGTCCTAATCACATTTTCCTGCCTTCTCCCCCATAACCCTTGACACCCGTTCTAATCAAGAATTTGTCTATCTTGATTTGTTATAAAAATATCTACTGACTTGGCCTCCACAGCACTCTGTGCCAATGAGTTCCACAGATTAACTACCCTCTGACTAAAAGAATGAGTTCCCCCCCCCCCTTATTCAAGAACATTCGATACATTCGATTGTTCCCGATGTTGGGGAGGTCCAGGACAAGGGGTCACAGCTTAAGGATAAGGGGGAAATCCTTTAGGACCGAGATGAGAAGGAATTTTTTCACACAGAGAGTGGTGGGTCTCTGGAACTCTCTGCCACAGAGGGTAGTTGAGGCCAGTTCATTGGCTATATTTAAGAGGGAGTTAGATGTGGCCCTTGTGGCTAAGGGGATCAGAGGGTATGGAGAGAAGGCAGGTACGGGATACTGAGTTGGATGATCAGCCATGATCATATTGAATGGCGGTGCAGGCTCGAAGGGCCGAATGGCCTACTCCTGCACCTAATTTCTATGTTTCTATACAACAAAGGTGGCACATGGTGGTTTAAAAGACTGCAAGTAGTCATTTACTTGATGAAATCTTGACCTAGTTAGGACCCTTCCTTGTCATTAAGGTGACTGTGAACATAATTTTCACACATTGAGTGCTAGTCTCCAAATGTATCAGTAAAATATCCGGTGACTAGGTCGTTAAACATCATGAAACAAAGGGCCAATTGTTACAGCGTGCTCTTGCTCAATACCCATTCTACACTGCACTAACAGAGAGTCTTTGAAGATTCAATAAGGATAGTAAATATTCGAGTAGTCCAAGGCCTGGATAGAGTGGATATGGAGAGGATGTTTCCACCAGTGGGAGCGTCTAGGACCAGAGGCCAGAGCCTCAGAATACCAGGACGTACCTTAAAAAGACGAGGAAGAATGTATTTGGTCGGTGGGTGGTGAATCTGTGGAATTCATTACCACAGACGGTTGTAGGGGTCACGTTGATGGATATTTTTAAGGCAGAGATTGACAGATTCTTGATTAGTACGGGTGTCAGGGGTTATGTGGAGAAGGCAGGAGAATGGGGTTGAGAGGGAAAGATAGATCAGCCATAATTGAATGGCGGAGTAGACTGAAGAAAGGTCTTGTGCCAAAACGCCACCCATTCCTTCTCTCCAGAGATGCTTCCTGTCCCGCTGAGTTACTCCAGCTTTTTGTGTCTATCTTCGCCAGAGTAGACGTGATGGGTCGACTGGCTCCTAGAACTTATGAACTTAGAACTGCAGAATATGGAAAAAGTCTTCGATGAAAAATACCCCCATATGTATTTGCCATGGATAATGAAATGGAAGATAGTGAGTTCATGGCAGTGATATCCATGAGCATATTGATCAACAGTACGAAAAAGGTGGTATTGGAGATCTTGAGATGCTTTAATGTGGATAAATCCCCAGGGTCTGACCACATGTTATGGGAAGCAAGAATGGAGATATATATCAATTGGGAAAGTGGACAAGGGAATGGTAGATAGAATTTAACTCTGACAGGTATAAGTAGATGCATTCTGGAAGGTTAAACTAGGGCATAGAACATAGAAAAATAGGTGCAGGAGTAGGCTATTCGGCCCTTGACACCCGGCCATTGACATGGAAGAGTCCTAACTAGGTCAAGATTTTATCAAGTAAATGACTACTTGCAGTCTTTTTAACTACCATATATTGTATCGATTGTTCTTGAATAAAGGGGAACTCATTGTTTAGTCATAGGGTAATTAATCTGTGGAACTCATTGGCACAGAGTGCTGAGAAGGCCAAGTCAGTAGATATTTTTATGGCAGAGGTAGACAAATTCTTGATTAGAATGGGTGATCAATATGATCACGGCTGATCATCTAAAATCAGTACCCCGTTCCTGCTCTTTCCCCATACCCCTTGATTTATCTTGCCCCTAGTTAAATCTAATTCTCTTAAAAACATCCAGTGAATTGGCCTCCACCGCTCTTCTGTGGCAGAGAATTCCACAGATTTACAACTCTCTGGGTGAAAATGTTTTTCCTCATCTCAGTCCTAAATGGCCTACCCCTTATTCTTAAACTGTGAACCCTGGTTCTGGAAACCGCCAACATCTGGAACATTTTTTCTGCATCTAGCCTGTCCAATCCTTTAAGAATTGTATATGTTTCTCTAAGATCCCTTCCCATCCTTCCAAATTCCAGTGAATACAAGCCCCGTCGACCCATTATATCATCATATGTCAGTCCCGCCATCCCGGGAATTAACTGGTGAACCTACGCTGCACTCCCTCCATAGCAAGAATGTTCTTCCTCAAATTAGGAAACCAAAACTGCACACAATACTCCAGGTGCGGTCTCACCAGGGCCCTGTACCACTGCAGTACGACCTCCTTGCTCCTAAACTCAAATCTTCTCACAATGAAGGCCAACATGCCATTAGCTTTCTTCACTGCCTGCTGTACCTGCATGCTTACTTTCAGTGACTGATGCACAAGCACACCCAGGTCTTGTTGCACCTCCCCAACATCATTCAAATAATAATCTGCCTTCCTGTTCTTGCCACTAAAATGGATAACCTCACATTTATCCACATTACACTGCATCTGCCCACTCATCCAATCTATCCAAGTCACCCTGCAGCCTGATAGCATCTTCCTCGCAGCTGACACTGCCACCCAGCTTGTGTCATCTGCAAACTTAGAGATGTCACATTTAATTACCTCATCTAAATCGTTAATATATATTGTAAATTACTGGGGTCCCAGCACTCAACTAGTCACGGCAGGATATAGCAGGGTGTTTTAGAAGGAACTGCAGATGCTGGAAAATCGAAGGTAGACAAAAATGCTGGAGAAACTCAGCGGGTGAGGCAGCGGGAAGTTTGTAGGAAGGAATTGCAGATGCTGGTTTACACCGAAAATAGACACAAAAATGCTGGAGGAACTCAGTGGAAGCATCTCTGAAGCAGGGTCTCGAACCGAAACGTGACCCATTCTTCTCTCCCGAGATGCTGCCCGTCTCGCTGAGTTACTCCGGCATTTCAACAGACAATAGACAATAGGTGCAGGAGTGGGCCATTCGGCCCTTTGAGCCAGCACCGCCATTCAATGTGATCACAGCTGGACCTGCTCAGCCCAAGACCACAACAAACTGCAGAGTGTAGACAATGGACAAGGGCTGAATGGCCCCAGGAGTAGGCCATTCAGCCCTTCCAGATTCAGCCCTTCCAGCCAGCACCGCCATTCAATGTGATCATGGCTGATCATCCCCAATCGGTACCCCGTTCCTGCCTTCTCCCCCGTATACCTTGACTCCGCTATTTTTAAGAGCCCTATCTAGCTCTCTCTTGAAAGCCTGATGGCATCCGAGTCTATTGCTGATAAATAGTTCGGTATTCCAGTTTTTTGTGCCTATCTCCGGTGTAAACCAGCATCTGCAGCTCCTTCCAGCACAGTTCGTTACTTATGTTGTCTTATCGTAAACACACAACGCAAACCTTGCCGGCGTCGCAAATAGTGAAGCCAACAGACTTTTCGCCGCGCACAAGATCTTGATCCAACCCACCCACTCGAATGCAAGCGATGTGAGATCACCAGGTCGTAAATACATCAGAATACACACGCTTAGATTTAACACGAGTTATAAATGCCTTCCCTGCCACAAACACTTTCACTTTGAACACAATGCAATAACTGAAAAACGGGGATCTATCCAATTAACTGTTCACTTGAAGGACGAGCCAAGAAACGCCCCGGGCGGGTCAGTTACAGAGAGCCACTCCTGCAACAACAAACAACGGTGGAATCTCAGCGTGAGTGGGCATTCTGCTGGAGGAAGCTCGCCACACCTGCTATTCAAGTCGTTGTGTTCCATGGGACTGGCGGCATTTGGGTTAGTTTGAGGGGTGTGTTGGACGGAGGAAGGAAATGCAAACGCTGGAGTAACTCAGCGGGACAGGCAGCATCTCTGGGGAGAAGGAATGGGTGACGCTTTGGGTCGAGACCCTTCTCCAGACCAAAGATCCTATAGCAGATCCTGAAGAAGGGTCTCGACCCGAAACGTCGCCTATCTCCTTCGCTCCTTAGATGCTGAGTTTCTCCAGCCTTTTGTGTAACCCTCGATTCTCCAGCATCTGCAGTTCCTTCTTTAATCCTATAGCAGATCCTTTGCTCCAGACTTCAGTCGGGGGGGGAGGGGGGGGGGGAGAGACGGGGACGTAGGAAGGGTAAGGTGTGAAAACGAGAGATCAAAGGGGGTTACACAAAAAGCTGGAGAAACTCAGCGGGTGCAGCAGCATCTAAGGAGCGAAGGAGGTAGGCGACGTTTCGGGTCGAGACCCTTCTTCAGACCAAAGGGGGTGATGTTCAAGGAAAACGTAGCATAGATTGTTAGCTGAGGGGAAGGTGCCAACGGGGCACACAGTCAGATCAATTTAATCAGGAGGACAGTCTAACTAATGGGAGAGGGAAAGAGAGAGAGAAAGAAAGCAAGGGTTACTTGGAAGTTGTAAGCTGCCCAAGCGAAATATAAGGAAGGCTTGGATTTTTTTTTGGGGGGGGGGGGGGGTCAGTTCTGCGTCTCTCCAACAAGCCAATTGCAAAGCGACCCATCCATCCTAGTGGCTTGTACTAAACTATTATTTATTTACAAAGTTCCAGAAGCAGCGTAAGGCATTCTGCCTCAGAGGGCGGTGGAGGCCGGTTCTCTGGATGCTTTCAAGAGAGAGCTAGATAGGGCTCTTATAAATAACGGAGTCAGGGGATATGGGGAGAAGGCAGCAACGGGGTACTGATTGTGGATGATCAGCCAATGATCACGATGCTGGCTTGAAGGGCCAAATGGCCTACTCCTGCACCTATTGTCTATTCGGCCCATCGAGTCTACTCCGCCATTCAATCATGCCTGAGCTATCTTTCCCTCTCAACCCCATTCTCCTGCCTTCTCCCCATAAACCCCTGACACCCGCACTA
>OY740782.1:145194885-145222385 GCA_963514005.1 Raja brachyura | reverse complement strand
CACCCAAGTCTCCCCCTCTCAAGTATCTCCCCCTTTCCCCACCCAAGTCTCCCCCTCTCTCCCTCCCACCCAAGTCTCCCCCTTCCAAGTCTCTCCCCTTTCCCCACCCAAGTCTCCCCCTCTCTCCCCCCCCACCCACCCCCCATCCCCCTTCCAAGTCTCTCCCCTTTCCCCACCCAAGTCTCCCCCTCTCTCCCCCCCCACCCACCCCCCACCCCCCTTCCAAGTCTCTCCCCTTTCCCCACCCAAGTCTCCCCCTCTCTCCCCCTCCACCCACCCCCCTTCCAAGTCTCTCCCCTTTCCCCACCCAAGTCTCCCCCTCTCTCCCCCTCTCTCCCCCCCACCCCCACCCCCCTTCCAAGTCTCTCCCCTTTTCCCCACCCAAGTCTCCCCCTCTCAAGTATCTCCCCCTTTCCCCACCCGTCTCCCTCCCCCTCTTCCCCCCCCCCACCCTCCCCCCCTCCAAGTTTCTCCCTCTTTTCCTCCTCCACTCCCTCCCTCCACTATCAACGATGCAAAATGCAAATCAATGCAGAATGCTTGTGTCGCAAACATTAAAACATTCACAGAAAGTGCATTCGCTATTCGCTGTTTTTAAGGCAGATGAATGTACGTGAATTGTGCTCACCTCGTCGGTTCATGGGCCGGACCCTGACTGCAACTTTCACCTTGGAATCCGACATTTTCACACACTTTCCTCGCTCACTCTCACTCTCCCAGCGGTCCGTGTTAACTTGCACTTCTTAATTCCTCTGTTGCTCAGTCCGCCGCGAAACTCTTCTCCCCGGCTCCTTGGTGCAAAAGCCCAGCAGAAAACCACGGGTCCATTACTCGAGACGGAGTAAAAAGGGCAAAGGGAGCTCCTCTTGTGTCTGTGTGTGTGTGTGGTGGGAGTTTTTTTCCTCCTTTGCCTAACCAGAGATGTTCCACTCCTCTCCCTTCACCGCTGCAGCCGACGCCATGTTCCAGGCGTTTCAGTCAGTCAAAGCCGGGAGCCGCGGAGTTTCCCGAAACGCGGAGACCAGGCGCCGACTCCACTCCACTCCGCTCGATCTCCGCTCCGCACTTGACGGAAACACCCGAGTGGACTCGGGTCAAGCACAACTGGAGGAGCCACAAGACCAAGAAGTCTAAAGACACACACACACACACACAAAGGACAAAAGGTCTCCTTTATCACCAATACTTTTTTGCATATCTTTCACTCATTGTTCCTTATCTCTCCACATCACTGCTTATATCTCTCGTTTCCCTGATCCCTGACCAGACTGAAGAAGGGTCTCGACCCGAAACGTCGCCTATCTCCTTCGCTCCTTAGATGCTGCTGCACCCGCTGAGTTTCTCCAGCTTTTTGTGTAACCCAAGGACAAAAGGGACATTTATTGTCACATACACCACCACCAATTGGTCAGTCAAAGTCAAACAGTCAAGTCAAACAAATTTTATTGTCATTTAGAAATACATTGATATATGCAGTTCCAAACGAAATTACGCTGCATTTGGCTCCCTGTGCAACACAATAAATTAACCGAAGGATAGGCATGGATAAAATGGATAAATAGACAATGGTGGCAGCCCATTACATGGCATTCAGGAGTCTGATGGCTCGTGGGAAGAAGCTGTTGCAGAACCTTGATGTTCTGCTCCTTATGCTGCGATATCTTTTTCCCCCGAGGGCAGCAGAGTGAACAGTCCGTGATGGAGATGTGTGGGGTCTTTTATAATACTGCTGGCCTTAGACACGCAGCGTTTGGTCGCAATATCCCCGATTGAGGGGAGAGAGGTCCCGATGATTTTTTTCCGCTGTCCTCACCACTCTCTGCACGGACTTCAAGTCGGAGGCTCTACAGTCCCCAAACCAGACAGAGATACAGCTGGTCAGAATACTCTCTATGGTGCCCCTGTAGTAAGTAGTGAGGATGGGATGGGGGAGATGAGCTCTTCTCATCCGGCAGTGGTGCAGTGGAATTTGAGTTACAGACACAGAAAATGTTCCCAATGTTGGGCGAGTCCAGAACCAGGGGGGGGGCACAGTCTTAGAATAAAGGGGAGGTCATTTAAGACTGAGGTGAGAAAAAAACTTTTTCACCCAGAGAGTTGTGAATTTATGGAATTCCCTGCCACAGAGGGCAGTGGAGGCCAAATCACTGGATGGATTTAAGAGAGAGTTAGATAGAGCTCTAGGGGCTAGTGGAGTCAAGGGATATGGGGAGAAGGCAGGCACAGGCTATTGATAGGGGTCGATCAGCCATGATCACAATGAATTACAATGCTGGCTTGAAGGGCCGAATGGCCTCCTACTGCACCTATTTTCTATGTTTCTAATAAAGGGGAGGTCATTTAAGACTGAGGTGAGAAACCTTTTCACCCAGAGAGTTGTGAATTTGTGGAATTCCCTGTCACAGAGGGCAGTGGAGGCCAAATCACTGGATGGATTTAATAGATAGTTAGATAGAGCTCTAGGGGCTAGTGGAGTCAAGGGATATGGGGAGAAGGCAGGCACGGGTTATTGATAGGGGACGATCAGCCATCATCACAATGAATGACGATGCTGGCTCGAAGGGCCGAATGGCCTCCTCCTGCACCTATTTTCTATGTTTATAATAAAGGGGAGGTCATTTAAGACTGAGGTGAGAACAAACTTTTTCACCCAGAGAGTTGTGAATTTGTGGAATTCCCTGCCACAGAGGGCAGTGGAGGCCAAGTCACTGGATGGATTTAAGAGAGAGTTAGATAGAGCTCTAGGGGCTAGTGGAGTCAAGGGATATGGGGAGAAGGCAGGCACGGGTTATTGATAGGGGACGATCAGCCATGATCACAATGAATGGCGGTGCTGGCTCGAAGGGCCGAATGGCCTCATCCTGCACCTATTTTCTATGTTTCTATGACACACAAAAAAAAGCTGGAGTAACTCAACGAGATCTCTGGAGAAAAAGGAATACGTGACTTTTTGGATCGAGACCCTTCTTCAGACTGAGAGCCAGGGGAAAGGGAAATGAGAGCTATAGATGGTGATATCTCTGAAGAAGGGTCATAGAGAGATACAGTGTGGAAACAGGCGCTTCGGCCCAACTTGCCCACATTGCTAACAATGTCCCAGCTACACTAGTCCCACCTGCCTGTGTTTGGTCCACATCCCTCCAAACCTGTCCTATCCAG
Organism: Raja brachyura; assembly: GCA_963514005.1. The sequence continues at coordinate 145,219,226 of OY740782.1, read as the reverse complement.
GTACCTGTCTAGGGTCTCGACCCGAAACGTCACCCATTCCTTCTCTCCAGAGACGCTGCCTGACTCGCTGAGTTACTCCAGCACTTTGTGTCTATCTTCTATTGTTGATCAATTGTTCGGTATTCCAGCATTTTATGTCTATCTTCTGTGTACCTTCCTACACAAGACCAAGAACCATCGGCTAAGAGCATTCAATGGTTTCTGTAAATCTCACGGGGGGGAAAAGATCAAAAATTCAAGTAAGGAGAGTGTTTTCTCACTAAAAATCTTATGTCATTATTCGTAGGTGACAGGAAGCGAATTAGGCCAATCGGCCCATCAACTCTACTCTGCCATTCGGTCATGGCTGATCTATCTCTCCCTCCTAACCCCATTCTCCCCATAACCCCTGTCACCCATGGCACAGCGGTAGAGTTGCTGTCGCTTGCAGGTTAATTGGCTTGGTATAAATATAAATTGTCCCGAGTGCATGTAGGATAGTGTTAATGTGCGGGGATCGCTGGCCGGCGCGTGCTCGTTGGACCGAAGGGCCTGTTCCGCACTGTATCTGTATAAAATTAAACAAAGAGGTTGTCAATTTGTGCAGGAAGGAACTGCAGATGCTGCTTTAAACCGAAGGTAAACACAAAATGCTGGAGTAACTCAGCGGGACAGGCAGCATCTCTGGAGAGAAGGAATGGGTCTGAAGTGGGTCTCCTTCTTTCTAGAGATGCTGCCTGTCCCGCTGAGTTACTCCAGCATTTTGTATCTATCTTGGGTTGTACATTTGGTTAAAAAAAAAAGGTTTAACAAGATGGAATTTTTTTTTAAATATATTTTTATTAGAGGTAAACAATAAATTGGCAAACACATATTATGGTAGAAACATTTCATGTACATTAATCATACATTATTAATATTATCAATTGAATCATTCTGCCTCTAATAGTTTTTTTTAATATAGATTAAGAATAATAAAAAAGAAAGAGAGAGAGAGAAAAAAAAAATCATAATGGAATAATTTACCATTAATACATCATTGGAGATAAGATCAAGGAATATAGAGTATAACTTTTCATCTGATCCAGAGTCCAAGTTTCAGGTAGGTTCCACTGCCGAACCAATCTACCCTTTCAAATAATCGATGAATGAAGACCATATTCTAACAAAAACTTCTTGTTTGTCCATTAAGGCAAATCTGATTCTTTCCAGGTGTAGGGTCTCCGACATTTCCATAATCCACATTTTAATTGTGGGGGTTACAGGACCTTTCCAAAATTTTAATAATTTCTTCCCAGTTATTATACTGTAGTCTAGGAAATTTCTTTGGCTTGTTGTAAATGTTAAACTTTGTTCTGATATTCCAAGTATTATTAGTTTTGAGTCCGGATCCAGTTTAGTATTAATAACTTCAGAAGTTATTCTAAAAATATCAATCCAGAAATTATACAATTTGCAAAAGTATGTTAAGTTAGCCTCTAGATGCTGACATTTATCGCAGATAGGAGAGATATGTGGAAAAATTCTATTTAGTTTTAGAGTAATGTAATCTGTGTAATACTTTAAATTGTATTAAAGCATATCTGGCATTTAACGAACGTTGATGTATATATTGTAAACTTTTGTCCCAAATATCTTTCGTTATGGGTTGGCTTAATTCATTTTCCCATGTATGTCTATGTGATTCCGTCGATGGGACCTCGCAATCTAAAAGGATATTATAAATATAAGTTGTTAGCTTTTCTGTATTAGGACGCTTATTCAAACATTCATCAAGGATTTCTGGTTCCCTACTCCTATAATCTTGTGTATTTGATTTAACATAATCTCTGGATAAAGGTTTCACACAATGGAAAAATTGTGGAATTAAAAAGATGGAACATCTTTATCTTTATAAGAAAGGCACTTTTCTTATATTTCAGGAGTTACAACAGATTTATTACACTTAAATATTTTTTTTCAAAAGGACAAAGGACGAAGGACATTTATTATCACATACACCCATTGGTGTAGTGAAATTTGACTTGCCAATGCAGCACACGAATAAACATAATACACAACACTAGATAATTTAACAATAAACATAAAAACATCCCCCCACAATGGTTCCCACTGTGGGGGAAGGCAGCAAAGTCCAGTCCCATCCCCAGTTCACCCATAGTCGGGCCTATTGAGGCCTCTGTAGCTGTTGCTACGGCAGCCCGATGCTTCAGGCCCACTCGCCGGTTGATGGAATTCTGGCGACGGGTGAACACTCTCAGCGGCCCAGAGTGTCTGGAGCGGCTGCTTCCTCCCCGGAGTTCGCAGCTCCCGTAGTCCACGGGCCGCGCCGGTCGGAGCTCCGACTCTGGCGATCTCGGCGTGAGATCCCAGGCTCCGCAGTTTTTAAAAATCAGCGCCGCCCGCCCGCAGCTGGAAGCCCCACAGACCGCAGCTCCGCGATGTTGCAGTCAGCGGTTCCAGCCCTCCGGAGCTCCACCGCACGGCGACCCGGGCATGGCATCGCCCGCTCCACAATGGCGCCCCAGTGCTGTGTACCGCCGCTGAAGCTGAAGTCCCGGCCGGTCCCGGCAGGAAACGCCGCTCCAGACTACCGGTAGGCCGTGAGGAAGGGGCGAAGATACGGCCCGGAGAAAAGCCGCATCTCCGACCAGGTAGGGACTGAGAAAATAGTTTCCCCCTTTCCCCCCCCCCCCCCACCCTCTACATAAAAAGACTAAAATACCTCCAAAAAACAAACACTTTAACTAACTAAAAATAAAAAAAGAATGAAAAGACTAACAGCTGCTGGCAGGGCGGCCATACTCGACGGCGCCCCCTGGTTCGATATCTACAACTCAGAGATTAAGAAGATGGAATCTAACAGGACCTTTGAGGAATCACAAATTGTGAGATGCCCACAGAGGGTAAACAGAAAGCATATATTTCCTTGGGCAGAACGATCAACAATTAGAAAATGAAGATTTAAGGTAACTAAAGGGCCTGTCCCACTTGCCGATTTTTCTCGGCGACTGCCGGCGTCATTATCAGTGTCGCCAAAAGATTGAGAATATTTCAAAATCCAACGGCGACAAACAAAATGTTGCAACACTTGAAATAAACACCGCGCGTTAAACGTTGTCACGCAGCGTCACCACCCCATCACCACCCCATCACGCCGCTAGTTTATCGGTGACCTGATACATTAGTCAATGATACCGGCAGTCACCAAAATAAATCATCAAGTGGGACAGGCCCTTGAGGCTTTGAGGAAAACATCCTCCACCAAAAGAATGATCTTCTTATGGAGTCCACACACACAAGATTAGAAGTTGTTCAGCCAGAGCTGAACACGCTTCTCAGCATCTGCGTGCAACGGTGTCTATCCTGTCACTTCTTGTCGCTTCTTGTGCTTCTTGTGGTGGAAAGATTGGTGGAAACAGGGCCGCAACGTGAACGCTCTTCCCTTGACCCCAAAAGAATGATGAGGTTTGTTTTCCTCTGATGTAGGCAGAAATGTTCATCACAATGTTAAAAATATGTGGATAACAAAATAAAATGCAGTCATTGAAAGGGTTACAGACTGAGAGCTGGGAATCGGGATTAACCTAAATTGCTTTTATTCCTTTCTGGCTGGTAGGAACAAGATAAGCCATTTGGGTTTCTTTTATGTTATATTTTGCCTGAATTTTAATCAATTTACAACTGATGCAATCCCACTCATGCTTAGCAATCAGAGACGCATTTGGTATTTTCTCATTTTTATATTTATTTCATTTTTTTCCTGAGACTAAAGACATAAATGTAGGCTTAGGTTCATTAGAGTTGGGTTCATTAGAGCAAGAGTTAGAACATAGAAACATAGAAATTAGGTGCAGGAGTAGGCCATTCGGCCCTTCGAGCCTGCACCGCCATTCAATATGATCATGGCTGATCATCCAACTCAGTATCCCGTACCTGCCTTCTCTCCATACCCTCTGATCCCCTTAGCCACAAGGGCCACATCTAACTCCCTCTTAAATATAGCCAATGAACTGGCCTCAACTACCCTCTGTGGCAGAGAGTTCCAGAGACCCACCACTCTCTGTGTAAAAAAAGTCCTTCTCATCTCGGTCCTAAAGGATTTCCCCCTTATCCTTAAGCTGTGACCCCTTGTCCTAGACCTCCCCAACATCGGGAACAATCTTCCTGATGTCTGTCCTGTCTAGCCTGTCCAACCCCTTAAAAAGTGTTTCCTGTCTCCGTTCTAAGTGGCTTACCCCTTATTCTTAAACTGTGGCCCCTGGTTCTGGACCCTTTAAAATAACCCTTTAAAATAAAGGACATTTGGATGGCACTGGAGTTGCGATTTTACACACGGTGAACACAAAGAGTCGTTGATTCTCTGACTGTTTATTGCCAAATGTGCTTTTTAAAATTAATGGGGTTTTGCCAGGTATTTGGAGGTTTCCGTAGATTTCCAGCAGGTTTGAACATATCTCCGTGTGGGAGTGCAAATGTATCCAGCTCCATTTGGTTATTTACACAAGGTCAAACCCAAACACATTTAAAGTGTTTTTTTACAACCAATTTGTTAACATTTATCGGCCGCCTAGTTGCTTTGAACGCAGGTCCAAATCAACCAATTTTCCAACCTTTCGTTTAAAAATTAAATCTATCTCACTGGGAGTAATGAGGATGTGAGTATTCAATGGCAGTTTTGATTTTTCTCACCCATTTCCTCTCCTGATCAAAGTACCAGATTAACAAAATTGTCAAGCTTGCATTTGAGTGATAAGGATGACTGAACATTTCCTACGGCGTGCGGGGAAAACACTGATATTAATGAATGGTAAGTTAAATATTATCTTTTGTTATCAGGCTAAATGGTAAATGGTAGAGAATAGTAAGATTGAACGAGAACTTACCAGTTCGAAGGTTGATCTTTATTTCATGAGGAGTCGAAGTGAGGGATTTCGTGAAGAGCCCGCCGGCGCGCATGCTCGACATACTTCAAAGTAGCGGCGTGGCATCACAGAAACCAATCAAAAGAAATGACTTCACATAGTAAGAATGAAAACGACTAAGATTACCAGATGAAGGTGATTGAGGGTTGGGCGAGGAGGGCACGAAATCCCTCACTTCGACTCCTCATGAAATAAAGATCAACCTTCGAACTGGTAAGTTCTCGTTCAATCTTACTATTTCATTTCGGAGTCACGTGAGTGACTTCGTGAAGACTTCAAAGCTTCTGTGATGACACGCCCTGGACCACGTCCATGCTGACACACCACTACCAGGGATGGATGGGAGGAATAACGTGCTGACTAGTCCATACTGCAAAACAAATCATATTTATTAACAACAAATCAAAAACCCCTTATTCGGGGACATCTCCACGTTCTTGCCCCGCATCAAGTACGGCTTCTGCGAACTGTAGAGGCGCAGCGACGGGCCGGTTGTAGAAATGCTGGAACACCGCTTCATTAGCCCATCCTGCTGTGGCGAGAATATGGTCCATGGGCACCTCCATGACCCTCGCCGCCGACGTCGATGCAGCCCTGGTGGAATGAGATTTGAACACATTAGTGTCGATACCTGACTTACTCAAGACGACTCGAAGCCACCTGGATATCGTCTGTGTTGTCACTCGATGGTGAGGTCTCTTATGAGTGACAAGCAGGTATCTCTCCTTTCCTCTGATGCTTGCCGTCACCTTGACGTAGTAACGGATGTGGGAGGCTAAACATAGCCTAGCATCTGCGGGGTATGCCGGGAACTTCAGCTGCAGCCCTGTGCACCCAGGTCTATGCTGCTTTAGTAGCTCGTCAACAAAGAAAACTACTTCTGTGGGGGTAGACATCATTCTGTCGACACGTAGTTTATGGAGTGTCTGTACCCTCTGTGCTGAAGTCAGCGCTAGTAACATCACCAGCTTCATGGTGAGTTTGTCCAGCTGGAGCCCTTCCATGGGGGACCACGTCCTGAGCAGAGCTAAAACTACCCTGACATCCCAGGTGATATTGTAGCGTGGTGTAGGCGGATTCGTATTGAAAATACCCCGCATGAGCCTGGACACTAGCTTGTTGGATCCCACCTCAATATTGAGGTAGAATGATAGAGCACTCCTGGCGCTGTTGATGGCACTGTAGTTTAAGTGTTCATCATGGTGCAACCCCGCGAGGAATTCCAGGACGTCGGTTATAGTCACGGCATCGTACGTGATGCGAGAGCGGCTGCAGAAGGCTTCCCACTTCCTGATGTGAGAGCGGTATCTCCGCCTTGTAGACTCTCGGCACGACGCTGCAATGGTATCCATGGTCCGGGTAGAAAGGCCGTATCCAACTAAAGGCCGATTCAGAATCTGCAAGCCAACAAATTTAAATAGCCATGGCAGGGATGTGGCTCCCCTGATACAGGGTGAGTAACTAATTCTGGGCTACCCTGCAAACGGACCCAAGGTTCACTGAGCGTGTCAAAGACCATCGGATACCACGGCTGTGTAGGCCAGTCGGGTATGATAAGGATGCCCTTGGCACCATCCATCTGAATTTTTCGTAATACCCGACTGATGAGGCAAAACGGAGGGAATGCATAGAAAAAGCAATTCCCCCAGTCTAGCGAGAATGCATCTAACGCTATAGCCCCAGGATCTGGTTCCCACGAGACGTAGGTTGGTACCTGATGGTTCAACCGGGACGCAAAAAGGTCAATGTCCGGTTTCCCAAATTTGGCTGTGATTTTTGCAAAAATTTCAGGATGTAACATCCATTCAATATTATCATTGAACTTGCGTGACCTGGCGTCCGCCACAAAATTAAGCTCACCTGGCAAATAGGTGGCTGAAATCCAAATGTCTCTCTTGACACACCAGAGCCAAATTGAATTAGCCAATTTATCACATGAAACTGACCTGGTACCGCCCATGTGATTTAAATACGCCACCGCTGTGGTGTTGTCTATTTGGAGCCGGACATGTGCTCCAAAGATCTTGGAACAATATGCACGAAGTCCGTGAAACGCTGCAAGCAGCTCCAAATAGTTGATCCCTTGTGATACCAACATTGTATTCTCAAGGGTATCCCATCGGCCCCCACAACTAGAATGTTGATTCGTAGCTCCCCAGCCATCAGAGCTCGCATCAGTTTGTAAGTATATCATCGGTTTCGCCTCAATAATAGTTTTAAACGAGTTACTAATGTGGCAAACCCACCATCGTAACTCATCCAATGCTGCAGGCGGCAGCTGCATTGATCGATCATAATGACCAGCATGCCGTCGCAGCGCAGCAATCTTGGCTCTCTGCAAGTTTTGATAATGCAGAGGTCCATACCGGGCTGCCGGAAACAAAGCCACAATCTTGCCAATGACAGTAGCTGTGTGACGAATCGATGGTATACGAGTATTGAGTAAATCTGTACACACCTGTGTTACCTCCTCAATTTTGTTAATTGGTATGGTGACTCTCATGCTAATGGAATTCACCTGGAACCCCAGATAATTAATTACCTGGGTGGGGCAGAACTTAGATTTTTCTGGATGAACAATGAACCCAAGCTGTTGGAACAAATTGACCGCAGCTGCAACCCCTTGTTGAGCTGATTCCAAGGTGTGTCCGATAATTAAAATATCATCTAAATAGGCCATCACGACATGATGTCGTTGTCGTAAATAAGCCATAATTGGCTTCACCAATTTAGTAAATAATCGAGGGGCTGTGGTGAGCCCATTAGGCAACGCCCTATATTGCCACAGCTGGTCCATCCAGATAAATTTTAAGAACCTTCTGTAATATTTTTGCATGGGTACGGTATAGTACGCATCCTGTAAATCAATACATGCCATAAAGCACCCTTGTGAGATCAATGATTTGGCCGTTTCAAACGTGTCCATTTTAAAATGAGTATATGTTACAAAGTTATTCAGAGTGGTCAGATCAATAATGACTCTACAGCCTCCATCTTTCTTAGGTCGGGTAAAAATATTGGAAACAAATTCAACGGGCTCATGAACCGTTTTCTCTATGACCCCTTTCTGTTCCAACCTTAAAATTTCCTTATAGCCTACGGACTGTTCCGCAGCCGTTAGTTTAAACATACGACCCGGTCTATGCTGAGACGGAGGGATGTCCCCATTAATAAACTCAATGCTATGGCCCTGAATATTCCGTAACACATACTCATCACTGGTAATATCACCCCATGCACCCGCAAACAACCGCAAACGCCCACCAACATGTGAGGTTAAACAAAGAGAAAAAAGAGAACCAGACCGCCTCACCTCTGTGGTTACCGGCGGTCCCTGACACGAGTGGGTGGATGTAGAGGTGCTGGGTTGGTTTGAGGTCGTGGCGTCCTCATTTTCCATCTCGGCTTCTGCCGAGCCTGTCCTAAAAAAGACCCCTGTAGTTGAGGTGGTTGATATCGGTTTGGAGCTGGAGGGTAATTCCTGGTAGACGTGCTGGCAGACCCTCGTGAGCGGCCAAGCGGAGCTTTGGAGCTCGATGGCGTGGGGGCACTCTGAGAGCGCATGAGCCCCACGGTCTTGGCTTGTTCATCAAGCTCTCTGACCCTTTTGGCAAGGTCTTCGCCAAAGAGCTGACGGGGCGGCGGCGGCGGCGGTGGTTTGCACAACCCTGCAAATTTGGGGTTGAGCGCTGGGCGGATGCTATTTTTCCGAAAGCCGTTGATTTCATTTTGAGTAGCGCATAGAAGCGCCAGAGCATCCTCCTGGTCCAAATTAAGCTCCTCTCCGTCGACCGACCGCACAAAAGCAGTAATCCCGGCCGTGAGGAGTTTCAGGATCCGCTGAATCTTTAGTTCCTGCTGACGGATAGCCGCACTGATGTTGCCCCAGATTGGCGTATTGACCACAGGCACGTTGAGGGAGTTGCAGTTTGATGGAGCCTTGTGACGGCTCATGGCTTGTAGTAGAACTTCCTCCTGAAGCTGGTGATTATTTAGGAAGTCCACAGTGGCTGCCAGTTTTGTATTGATAGGAAGCCCCGAGGAATGAGGGGCTGCAAACTTGGTGGCCACATCGAGGAGGTCCTCCGCCGGTAACTCAGGCGGGGGTGGGATGGGATCGACCACTGCCTCCTCGTCCTGCTGCTCCAGGCTGGTGTATGAAGCTGGTGATGAAGCCCTGTGCCTGTCGCTGCTGGATGCCTGTTGTTGTTGAAGGAGACGTTCCAGCAGCCGCTCTATACGGTCAATACGCCCTTCACCCTGAACACTCAGGTGGTCGGAGTCCTCCAGCTCTGAAAATTGGCCGGGGCTCCTGTCATCGGCCCGCACCTCGTCGAGGCCCTGCCGGTGCCGGTAGTTGTCGTCGACAGCCGCCGAGGCGAAACTGCGCGATTCCTGCACGGGCGTGTTCAACCGCCTCCGTATAGCGGGAGCGGAAGCCGTTGCCTCTAAGGACAGATGCGGCATGGTGTCGGCACCAGCCGAAGCCTGGATACCTTGGGCCCGTGCAGGCTTGCCAGCTGCCCACATCGTGGACCTTGCCGACGCATGGTCTCGCCCACCCATCCATGGGGGGCTCGGCGACCGTGACGGGACCCCCAACTGACTCGTCCCGGCGTCGGAAGTTGGGGGGCGACGGCTGGACCTCACAGCTGCCCCGGGTCCCGTCCTAGAACCTGACCGCTCCTTGGCGACAGGCAGAGCCTTAGCCCCGACAGGGTTAGGCTTTTGGGCTCCTGCCCTTCCCCTCCTCAGGGGGCTTCGTGAAGCGGGCCGTGCAGCCGCACGGACCCTTCTGCTCGAGGCCGTCAGCAAGCCTGCTGACGACCTGACTGCCACGGCAGGGTCGTTCTGCTCTGGCGGCACACCACACTCCTCCTCGTCGAACTCCTCCGAGCTGTGGTGTGCGGGCGGGTCCGGACCTGAAAAAACAGAGCTCACCGACATCTCCGCCCTCGTTCTGGTCTGCGTTGCAGGTACCCCCGACAACTCTTGCTCCGGAACTGCTGGCCGGCGACTTCTCCTCGAACTCCGGCCTCTTAAACTCCCATCCATGTTCTTGCTGTGAAGCAAACACAACAAGAACCACCAACTTAAGGTAGCATACTTACCTGCGTGGTTCCCTTATGAAGGGCTGGCGAGGAGCACGCTCCTCCGTCAGCCGTCGCAGCAACGCGTTACGACGATATGTCGAGCATGCGCGCCGGCGGGCTCTTCACGAAGTCACTCACGTGACTCCGAAATGAAATTGAAGAATACAGTTGAACAGAGGGATCTGGGAATAACCGTGCATAGTTCCTTGAAGGTGGAATCTCATATAGATAGGGTGGTAAAGAAAGCTTTTGGTATGCTAGCCTTTATAAATCAGAGCATTGAGTATAGAAGCTGGGATGTAATGTTAAAATTGTACAAGGCATTGGTGAGACCAAATCTGGAGTATGGTGTACAATTTTGGTCGCCCAATTATAGGAAGGATGTCAACAAAATAGAGAGGGTACAGAGGAGATTTACTAGAATGTTGCCTGGGTTTCAACAGCTAAGTTACAGAGATAGGTTGAATAAGTTAGGTCTTTATTCTCTGGAGCGCAGAAGGTTAAAGGGGGACTTGATAGAGGTCTTTAAAATGATGAGAGGGATAGACAGAGTTAATGTGGACAAGCTTTTCCCTTTGAGAATAGGGAAGATTCAAACACGAGGACATGACTTTAGAATTAAGGGACAGAGGTTTAGGGGTAACATGAGGGGGAACTTCTTTACTCAGAGAGTGGTAGCGGTGTGGAATGAGCTTCCAGTGGAAGTGGTGGCGGCAGGTTCGTTGGTATCATTTAAAAATAAATTGGATAGGCATATGGATGAGAAGGGTATGGAGGGTTATGGTATGAGTGCAGGCAGGTGGGACTAAGGGAAAAAAGTTGTTCGGCACGGACTTGAAGGGCCGAGATGGCCTGTTTCCGTGCTGTAATTGTTATATGGTTATATGGCTCCTTCCATAAGCTAGGATACTGTCCAATTCATCTCTACTGTACATTAGACAGCGGACATTAGATTCTGTCTATGGAACTAGTGGTCCCAGCCTCAAAGACAGATGTGTACAGCAATTCGTTCTTTCCACGCACTATTAAAGCATGGAATAATCTCCACCAAGCCACGGTTGCCCAGCCAGATGCAACTAAATTTAAAGTGGCACTTTCTTCCCAATAACCCTCTCTGGCTAACCCCCTCCCTTCACCACCTCCAATTTAAATTCCAGTTGGAATATTTTGGAGGACCAAGTAACCAAGAACCAAGAACTGATGCACTACAATGTTGAGAACTATATACTGAACCCAGTATCTTCCCCTTTGTTCTACCAATTGTACTTGAGTTTGACTTGATTCTATTTATGTGTAGTATTATCTGATGTGATTGAATAGCATGCAAAACTAAAGTTTTCACTATCCCTCGATACTATAATCGAAACTTGGAAAATAGGTGCAGGAGTAGGCCATTCAGCCCTTTGAGCCAGCATTCAACATGGGCTTGTACACTCTGGAGTTTAGAAGGATGAGAGGGGATCTCATTGAAACATATAAGATTGTTCAAAATGGCGGCGCCCTGTGCGGCTGCGGTTGCATTGGCTTGGCTTTGACGTTAAGGCTTGGACACGCTAGAGACAGGAAACATGTTCCCGTATTAGGGGAGTCCAGAACCAGGGGCCACAGTTTAATAATAAGGAGTAAGCCATTTAGAACGGAGACAAGGAAACACTTTTTCTCACAGAGAGTGGTGAGTCTGTGGAATTCTCTGCCTCAGAGGGCGGTGGAGGCAGGTTCTCCGGATGCTTTCAAGAGAGAGCTAGATAGGGCTCTTAAAAATAGCGGAGTCAAGAGATATGGGGAGAAGGCAGGAACGGGGTACTGATTGGGGATGATCAGCCGTGATCACATTGAATGGCGGTGCTGGCTCGAAGGGCCGAATGGCCTACTCCTGCACCTATTGTCTATTGTCTATTGTTATGTATAGTACAACATGAACAGCACAAGAATAGGCCCTTCAGGCCACGATATCTGTGACTAACATGATGCCAAATTAAACGAATGATCCGGGCTGGGAGATTGCAACCTTCCCGTGGTCCACTCTGCTTCGACGAATCAAATCAACCTGGTGTGCTCAAACAGAAGATCAAACAGAACAAGCTGTCTTACAACTTTAGGCTGTGCACGCCACACGCAAGAAGAAAAAGCCCCTGACCCATGCCTCCATTACTTGCATATACCAGAATGTGAAAATGAAATTTTTTTTGCAGAGACTAGGGCAGCACGGTGGCGCAGCGGTAGAGTTGCTGCCTTACAGCGTTTGCAGCGCCGGAGACCCGAGTTCCATCCCGACCACGGGTGCTGTCTGTACTGAGCTTGTACGTTCCACGCGTGGGTTTTCTCAGAGATCTTCGGTTTCCTCCAACACACTCCAAAGATGTACAAGTTTGTAGGTTAATTGGCTTGGTAAATGTAAAAACAATTGTCCCTAGTGGGTGTAGGATAGTGTTAATATGCGGGGATCGCTGGCCGGCCCGGACCCGGTGGGCCGAAGGGCCTCATTCCGCGCTGTATCTCTCAACTAAACTAAATTAAAAGTGCTGGAGGATAGACACAAAATGCTGGAGTAACTCAGCATGTCAGGCAGCATCTCTGGAGAAAAGGAAAAGCAATAGGTGACATTTCGTGTTGCTTTGGGTTTTCACACCTCCAATTTCCCTCTCCCCTCTCAGTCTGAAGAAGGGTCACAACCTGAAACGGCACCTATTCTTTTTCTCCAGAGATGTTGCCTGTCCCGCTGACATACTCCAGCATTTTGTGTCTATATTTGGTGTAAACCAGCATCTGCAGTTCCTCCCACACTCCAAAGTTTACTTAACAAACAGCTAACAGTGGCTAACAATTCCTTTATCATCGATACTTTTTTGCATATCTTTCATTCATTGTTCTTTATCTCTCTACATCACCGTCTATATCTCTCGTTTCCCCTTATCCCAAACCAGCGGCCGCATACGCCATCCATTCCTTCTCCCCAGAGATGCTGCCTGTCCCCGCTGAGTTACTCCAGCCTTTTGTGTCTATCTGCAGTTCCTTACACAAAGTGCTGGAGGAACTCAGCGGGCCAGGCAGCCGCTGTCATTGTGTTCTCCCAGTTTCCCCTTTCTGAACTCAACCATTTTACTTTCCCTTGACTCTCAGTCTAAAGAAGGGTCTCGACCCAAAACATCACCCATTCCTTCTCTCATAGAAACATAGAAAATAGGTGCAGGTGGAGGCCATTTGGCCCTTCGAGCTAGCACCAGCATTCATTATGATCATGGCTGATCGTCCCCAATCAATAACCTGTGCCTGCCTTCTCCCCATATCCCTTGAGTCCACTAGCCCCTAGAGCTCTATCTAACTCCAGAGATGCTGCCTGACCCGCTGAGTTATTCCAGATGTGTTAAAGAAGGAACTGCAGATGCTGGAGAATCGAGGGTTACAGAAAAAGCTGGAGAAACTCAGTGGGTGCAGCAGCATCTAAGGAGCGAAGGAGATAGGCGACATTTCGGGTCGAGACCCTTCTTCAGACTACTCCAGATGTTATTCCAGATGTTTGTGTCTATCTCCGGTTTAAACCGGCATCTGTTGATGTTGAGTGAGAGGTGCTTGTTGTGGCACCACTCAACCAGGTATTCTGTTTTGCTCCTCTGCACTGACTCATCACCACCCGTGAATCAGCCAACAACACAGTGGTGTCATCAGCTAATCACCTAAAGTACAATTTTAAAAGAGCTCTTAACTATTGAAAAGAAAGCACTTCAGGCTTCATCAGAATGCAAAGACCATAAAGCTTATCCAAATTGCACACTAATTGAACAATTTTCATTTTCACTCTTTCCTGTTGCCAATAGACAATAGGTGCAGGAGTAGGCCATTCGGCCCTTCGAGCCAGCACCGCCATTCAATGTGATCATGGCTGATCATCCACAATCAGTACCCCGTTCGTGACTTCTCCCCATATCCCCTGACTCCGCTATCTTTAAGAGCCGTATCTAAAGGGCCTGTCCCACTTGGGAGTTATTTGCGTGTCATTTACGTGACATCATTTACGCGTCACGACGCACGACGCTCGCATGCCGTGCATTACGCGTTCATGGCGTGCATTTACCTGCGCATGGCCATGGTGAGACGTGGTGGCGTCGGCAGTGACGAGCGGCGCCCCAGGATTTTGGGATTCTCAAAATCCTCGCGCGCCACCTGCGTGATGCGCAAATGATGCCCAAGTGGGACAAGCCCTTTAAGGGCCTGTCCCACCAGCATGCAACTCTATGCGATGAACGCGATCAAACTAGAAGCGGGGGCCGCGCGGAGGTCGGGTGATCCCCTGTACAGGGCCTTTCCCACCAGCATGCGCCTGCATGCGGCAAGCGCGACCAAACCGGCAGCAAGGGCCGCGCGGAGGTCGGGTGAGTGGCGCAACGCGGCGCAAAGTGAGGCGAACTTGGAGCGAAGTCTTAAAGGTAAGTTCGCCAGGACAGAGAGGGGCACACAGAGAGGGGCACAGAGGCACACACACAGAGGGCCACAGAGCCACACACATAGAGGGTCACGGAGGCACCTACAGATAGGTTCACGGAGGCACGATGTCGGGGCGGTGTGTAAACATCGAGGCGGCTGCGAGCCGATAAGCTGTTGCCGCGCGGAATTTTTGAACATAGTCAGTTTTTCGGAGCCCCGCGCGGTGTCGGGTCGAACTCCGCACAATTCCGCGCGGCTCCGGCGATTGAAGTGGGATCAGCCCCGCGACGCCGGACGGCTCAAGCGACCACGTTAGGTCGCGCTCATCGCATAGAGTTGCATGCTGGTGGGACAGGCCCTTAACTCTCTCTTGAAAGCAGCCAGAGGATCGGTCTCCACTGCCTTCTGAGGCAGAGAATTCCACAGATTCACAACTCTCTGGGTGAAAAAGATTTTCCTCATCTCTGTTCTAAATGGCTTACTCCTTATTCTTAAACTGTGGCCCCTGATTCTGCAATCCCCCAACATCGGGACCATGTTTCCTGCATCTAGCGTGTCCAATTGCTTAGTAATCCTATATGTTTCAATAAGATCCCCTCTCATCCTTCTAAATTCAAGTGTATATAAGCCCAGTCGCTCCATTCTTTCAACACATGACCGTCCAGTCATCCCGGGAATTAACCTTGTGAACCTACGCTGCACTCCCTCAATAGCAAGAATGTCCATCCTCGAATTTGGAGACTAAAACTGCACACAATACTCCAGGTGTGCTCTAACCAGGACCCTGCACAGCTGCAGATGGACCCCTTTGCTCCTAGCTAATAATAATAATAATAATAATAATAATAATAATATATTTTATTGTCATTACAGATAAGTGCAACGAGATTTGGTTTGCAACTTCGAGATTTCGGTTAGCAACCCTCGAGAACAAGGTTTGTAAAAACGAACATTTGACCAGTAACATCAACACAGACTAAAGTGCGAGGCCGGGGGAGACAGTCCATGGGGGTGGGGGGGGTGGGGAGGGGGGGCACTCAGCAGGGCCAGTTCAGAGCCGCTATAGCTCTGGGAATGAAGCTGTTCCTGAATCTGGAGGTGCGGGCGTAGAAGGCCTTGTAACGTCTGCCGGATGGGAGTAGTTCGAACAGTCCATTACAAGGGTGAGAGGGGTCTTTATGGATGCTGACGGCCTTCCTGAGGCACCTTGTGTGGTAGATGCCCTCCAAGGCTGGTAGCGGTGTCCCAATAATCTGTTGCGCTCTGTGGACAACGCGCTGAAGAGCTCTCCTCCCCGCCTCCGTGCAGCTGAGATACCACAAAGAGATGCCATACGTTGTTAGTATGCTCTCTGTGGTGCAGCGGTAGAAGGTCGTCAGCAGCTGTTGGGGCGGACCAGTCCGTTTCAATGTTCTCAGAAAGAACAGTCGTTGCTGTGCCTTTTTGACCAGCGCAGCGGTGTTGTTGGACCATGGGAGGTCCTCTGAGATGTGAGTGCCCAGAAACGTGAAGCTGGACACTCTCTCCACACTGTCTCCGTAGATGGAGATTGGGGCGTATTCCCCATTCTGTGACCTCCTGAAGTCGATAATCAGCTCCTTGGTCTTGGAGGTGTTTAGCGACAAGTTGTTCCGTGAGCACCAGTCTGCCAGATTCTGCACCTCCGCTCTATAGTTTGTTTCATCACCGTTGGTGATCAGACCGATCACCGTTGTGTCGTCTGCAAACTTGCAATGGTGTTGTTGTCAAATGCAGGGACACAGTCGTGGGTGAAGAGGGAGTAGAGCATAGGGGCTCAGTACACAGCCCTGTGGTGTGCCGGTGCTCAGGGTGATAGTGGAGGACAGGTGCGGCCCCAGTCTCACTGCCTGCGGTCGCTCCGTCAGAAAATTCAGGATCCAATTGCATATCAGTGAGCTGAGGCCTAGCTGGTGGAGTTTGGTGGTGAGCTTGGTGGGGATGACCGTATTGAAGGCAGAGCTATAGTCAATGAAGAGCATCCTCACGTAGGTGCCATGTCTTTCCAGGTGGGTCAGGACAGTGTGAAGAGCCACAGAGATGGCATTCTCTGTGGATCTATTTGCCCTGTATGCAAATTGATGAGAGTCCAATGATGCAGGGATGCTGGATTTGATGTGGGAGAGGACCAGTCTTTCAAAGCACTTCATTGGTACTGGAGTTAGGGCAACCGGGCGGTAGTCATTCAGGTTGGTGACTTTAGACTTTTTCGGCACCGGCACTCCTCAACTCCTAAACTCAACTCCTAAACTCAACTCCTCTTGTTATGAAGGCAAAACCACATCCATTTACTCCTTGCTGCAACAGGAATGTAGTTTCTTCAGCATCGCTTCAACAATAACCAACCCGACCTCCCGGTGGCTCAGCGCTTCAACTCCCCCTACCATTCCATATCCGACCTCTCGGTCCTGGGCCTCCTCCACGGCCAGAGTGAGCAACACCGCAATTTGGAGGAACAGCACCTCATATTCCGCTTGGGGAGTCTGCATCCTCTGGGTTTAAACATTGAATTTTCTCAATTCTGTTAACCCTTGCTGTCTCCTCCCCTTCCCACCTCTCCCTCAGCCCTCGGGCCCTGGCATTCCCTCTCTCTCTATCTCTCCCCCACCCAAGTCGCACTAGCTTCTCATTTTCACACTACAAACAGCTTACAATGGCCTGTTTCCTTTATCATCGATACTTTTTTGCATATCTTTCACTCATTGTTCTTTATCTCTCCACATCACCGTCTATATCTCTCGTTTCCCTGATCCCTAACCAGTCTGAAGAAGGGTCTCGACCCGAAACGTCGCCTATCTCCTTCGCTCCTTAGATGCTGCTGCACCCGCTGAGTTCCTCCAGCCTTTTGTGTACCCTGAATGGATAGCAAATTGGCTCCATGGAAGGAAGCAGAGGGTGATGGTGGAAGGTTGCTTTTCAGGCTGGAGGCCGGTGACTAGTGGTGTGCCTCGGGGTTTGGTGCTGAGCCCGTTACTGTTTGTCATCTACATCAATGATTTGGATGAGAACATATTGGGCAAGATTAGCAAGTTTGCTGATGATACAAAAGTGAGTGGTTTTGCAGATAGTGAAGATGGTTGTGAACGATTGCAGCAGGATCTGGATCAATTGGCCTGGTGGGCAGCGGAATGGTTGATGGAATTTAATACAGGAAAGTGTGAGGTGTTGCATTTTGGGATGTCGAACAAGGGCAGGACCTACACAGTAAATGGTTGGCCTCTGGGTAGTGTTGTAGAGCAGACGGATCTAGGAGCACACGAGCATGGTTCCTTGAAGGTCGGGTCCGAGGGAGATGAGGTGGTGAAAAAGGCTTTTGGCATTTTGGCCTTCATCAGTCAGAGTATTGAGTAAAGAAGTTGGGAGGTCATGTTGCAGTTATACAAGACGTTGGTGAGACCGCATTTAGAATATTCTGTTCAGTTCTGGGCACCATCTTATAGGAAAGATATTGTCAAGCTTGAAAGGGTTCAGAAAAGATTTATGTGGATGTTGCCAGGACTAGAGAGTTGTGAGCTATAGGGACAGGTTGAGTAGGCTGGGTCTCTATTCCATGGGGCACAGGAGGATGTGGGGAGATCTTATAGAGGTGTACAAAATCATGAGAGGAATAGATCGGGTAGATGCACAGAGTCTTTTACCCAGAGTAGGGGAATCGAGGACCAGAGGACATAGGTTCAAGGTGAAGGGGAAAAGATTTAACAGGAAGTCCAAGAAGTAACTTTTTCACACAAAGGGTAGTGGGTGTATGGAACAAGCTGCCAGAGGAGGTAGTTGAGGCTGGGACTATCCCATCATTTAAGAAACAGTTCGACAGGTACATGGACAGCACAGGTTTGGAGGGTTACTGAAACTAATGTGTTTATTTTCCTTGGAGCATAGGAAGTTGAGAAGGGTCATAATAAAAGTGTTCAAAATCACGACTGCACACATAGGCTAAATAGGAGGAAACCTTGATTGTAAGCATGTATTATCTTTCCACTGACTGATTAGTACGCAACATATTCTCATCAATTCCCGCCAGATTCGACCATTCACCTAGACAGCGGTCAATTAGCCTACTGACCCAAAATTCGTTGTGATATGGGAGGGGACCAAAAAGCATCCGGAGGAAACCCACGCGGTCACAGGGGGAACTTGCAAACTCCACACAGACAGCAGCCAAGGTCAGGATTGAACCCTGGACCCTGGTCCCTGGCGCTGTGAGGCAGCCGCTCTACAAGCTGTGCCACTGTGCGGCGTCCATTCCAGGCAATGAATCTCCTCTGCAACTTCTCCATTGCAATCATGTCCTTCATAACGTTGCAACCAAGAGCCGCAAGTGGCGTTCCACCTCTGACTTAACCAATGTTTTATAAAGTTGCACCATAACGGGGTTTGTTTTGTTTTACACTCTAAACCAGCAGCTAATGTGGGCACATATTCCACGTAGATGCAATACGAACCAACTGTAGTGAGGGTTTAATCCTCAGAGATGATGTTGATTCTGCTTACAACCCAGCAATATGAATATTGATTTCTCTAACTTCGTATCCCTCTCTCCACGTTCCACCCCCACCCTATTTCACCGATTAGTTTCATCATCCTATTTAACTTTGCTTATTGGATGTCTTCTTGTCACCTTCCCCTCAGATAACAATGAACCATTCTACATTTCATTATCAACATCTCCTTTGATCTGTCCTTTTCACACCTTACCCTTCCTTATCTCTTGACACCCTCTCCCAGGACTCTTAGTCTGAAGAAGGGTCTCGACCCATTCACTCATTCTTTCTCTCCGGAGATGCTGCTTGTCCCATTGAGTTACTCCAGCATTTTGTGTCTATCTTTGATGGGTTGATAGTTCAATTTTCTGTTATAAATGTGCATCTCATTAATCATCCCATCATCCAATGTTGTGACTACCTGTATCAGCCCCTTGATAAATAACCAGGCAGAAACACTAACATATTTTCTTGTTATTGCTGTATCTTACCAACAATATTGTTCAATTTGTCCCTATATTTCCTCATACTCATGCAACCTTTTAGCGACTGTAAAATGTTTTTGTATTCTATTTTATGTCATAAGGAACAGTAGAATTAGGCCATTCAAGTCTACTCCGCCATTCAATCATGGCTGATCTATCTCTCTCTCTCTTCTAACCCCATTCTCCTGTCTTCTCCACGTAACTGACACCTGTACTAATCAAGAATGTCCTAATTATTTAGTTACATAGCTCCTCTTTCTTCCCTTTTTTCAGCTCCTCTCCTAATCCTTTCATATTCGCTGATCGTCAATTCCTCTGCTGCCTGTAAACCCGTTGCCATTTTCCATACTCTTAAGTCTTTAGACTAAAGATACAACGCAGAAATAGGCCCTTCAGCCAACCGAGTCTGCATTGAAAGGTGATCCCCCCCCCCCCATACACCAGCACTATTCCACGCACTAGGGACATACGTTACAATTTTATAAATGCCAATCAACCTATGAACCTGTACATCTTTGGAGTGTGGGAGGAAACTGGAACACCCAGAGAAAACCCACACTGTCACAGGGAGAATGTACAAACTGCATACAGACAGCACCCATAGTCATGGTGAAACCTGGGTCTCTGAGCTGTAAGGCAGTAACTCTACAGCTGCCACACCGTGCTGCTCTTGCTGTATTTTTATATACTCTTAAGTCTTTATTTATCTATGAAATCTTATATGAGAATTTCATTTATTCCGTTCCTGTAGTAAAATATTTTTTTCTTGCACGCAGTAGTGGGAGTAAGGAAACCACTTCAGACATTTCCCACTGTTCTATTCATTTGCCAGTATTGCCGACCATTTTATCCTTCCAAGTTCTATTTTCAGTCGTATCATTTTTATCTCTTCTCCAATTTATAAACCTGGTTCACTTCAATCATACGTTCGTCTTTAAACATAACACATTTCGGTGTGATCACCAAAGATAGACACAAAATGCTGGAGTATCTCATCCAGCAACAGGCGGAGAGAAGGAATATGTGATGTTTCTGGTCGAGACTTCTGCAGAAGGGTCTCGACCCGAAACGTCACCCATTCCTTCTCTTTAGAGATTTCTCTCCAGAGATGCTGCCTGTCCCGCTGAGTTACTCCAGCACTTTGTGTCTATCTCCTTCCAACACATGTTGTGATCACTGTTGCCTGGACTTATATTTCCTATTAACAGATTAAATAGTGAAACCTTGTTTTTGGTTTCCATATTATTAATTTAGAAATGAATTTTGTACACATTTTAGGTACCCCCATTCCCTTATCCCCTTACCTATGTCTTTAATCCAACTAATAATCATGGTAACTTAAATCTTCAGATTAATTATTTGATGTTCTTCATTCATTTCCTTAATTTGGCTACATATTTCTTCCACCATCTCTTACATGATCGGCCCTTTAATATCCGTTATCTTGATCCAAATAAATTCCATTTTTGCCTTAGAGCTGTGCCGATCCTTCCCCTTGTCATTATCTCTACTGTTGTTTCTCAACTTCCTTTTATTTTAATTTTAGTTTTTTCTAAATATGTCGTATTCTGAAATATTGACTTTTCGAGTCCTGATCATTTTTTTGCAGCCATGTCTCAGTATTATTGCCTGACACGGTTGCCTCTAACTTCACTCTTCATTACAAATTCCCTTGACAGTTTAACTCATTTCTCATCGGATTATGTCTCACTCTATGGTTGTTCATCCTTTCCTGCTCCCATTTTCTACCGAGCATACACATACTGCTTAAATGTTTGTGGACTCACTCCAGTTGTACGAATTAGAAAGAGATCCAGGGCTAGATTCTTGCTCGATTTCAAAGGTAAGCATGGGGTCAAGGAGAAAATTTATTACAGGAGATTAGGAGCAAAATAATTAGCTGCTCGAGGATTTGGAGATATCCTGGTGGTCGCTTCTGCAACGGTCTTTATAAACTAGTTTGGTCTTTCCCATCTTTTATGTTTGTATATTTACACAATAAATCTTACAGCTTAAGATTCTTTTTCAAAAAATTGAAATATAATATACTATCGGGCACGGTGGCACAGCGGTAGAGTTGCTGCCTTACAGCGCTTTCAGCGGCAGGGACCCAGGTTCGATCCCGACTACGGGTGCTGTCTGTACGGTTTATACGTTCTCCCCGTGACCACATGGGTTTTCTTCAGTTCAGAGATCTTCAGTTTCCTCCCGCACTCCAAAGACATACAGGTTTGTAGGTTAATTGGCTTGGTATGAGTGTAAGTTGAGTCTAGTGTATGTAGGGTAGTGTTAATATGCGGTGATTGTTGGTCGGTGTGGACTCGGTGGGCCGAAGGGCCTGTTTCCGTACTGCATCTCCAAACTGAACTAAACTATTGATAATAAAAATGAGGATGTGACAAGTCCTCGGGATGCGGCACGGGAGACTGGTGACTAAAATTAGAGCACATGGTATTGGGGGTAGAGTGTTGACATGGATAGAAAATTGGTTGGCAGACAGGAAGCAAAGAGTAGGAGTTAACGGGTCCTTTTCAGAATGGCAGGCAGTGGCGAGCAGAGTGCCGCAAGGCTCAGTGTTGGGGTCGCAACAGTTTACCATATATATTAATGATTTGGAAGAGGGAATTAGGAGCAACACTAGCAAGTGTACGGATGACACAAAGCTGGGTGGCAGCGTGAACTGTGAAGAGGATGTTAGGAGGTTGCAGGGTGACCTGGACAGGTTGAGTGAGTGGGCAGATATGTGGCAGGTGCAGTATAATATAGATAAATGTGAGGTTATCCACTTTGGCGGCAAAAACAAGGGGGCAGATTATTATCTCAATGGGGTTAGGTTAGGTTAGGTAAGGGGGAGGTGCAGCGAGACCTGGGTGTCCTTGTACACCAGTCACTGAAAGTTGGCGTGCAGGTACAGCAGTCAGTGAAGAAAGCTAATGGAATGTTGGCCTTCATAACAAGAGGATTTCAGTATAGGAGTAAAGAGGTTCTTCTGCAGTTGTATAGGGCTCTGGTAAGACCACATCTGGAGTATTGTGTACAATTTTGGACTCCTAATTTGAGGAAGGACATCCTTGTGATTGAGACAGTGCAGCGTAGGTTCACGAGATTGGTCCCTGGGATGGCGGGACTGTCATATGAGGAAAGATTGAAAAGACTAGGCTAGTATTCACTGGAGTTTAGAAGGATGAGGAGGGATCTTATAGAAACATATAAAATAATAAAAGGACTGATGCAGGAATTATAAAATTATAAAGTTATAAAATTATAATTATAAAGTTATAAAACAAAATTATAAAAGGACAAGCTAGACGCAGGAAAAATGTTCCCGGCTAGGGTATCTTTCCAGTCAACTTTGGCCAGCTCCTCCCTCATAGCTCCATAGTCCCCTTTATTCAACTGTAACACTGACACCTCTGATTTACCCTTCTCCCTCTCCAATTGTAGATCAAACGTGACCATATTATGGTCACTACCTCCTAATGGCTCCTTAACTTTCCTTTATCAAACCCGGTTCATTACATAACACTAAATCCAGAATCGCCTTCTCCCTGGTAGGCTCAAATACAAGCTGCTCTAAGGATCCATCACGGAGGCACTCCACAAACTCCCTTTCTTAGGGACCAGTGCCAACCTGATTTTCCCAGTCTACCTGCATGTTGAAATCTCCCATAACTGTAGAATTACCTTTATTACATGCCAATTTTAACTTTTGATTCAACTTGCACCCTATATCCAGGCTACTGTTTGGGGGCCTGCAGATAAGTCCCATTAGGGTCTTTTTACCTTGACAATTCCTTAATTCTATCCATACTGACTGCACATCTCCTGATTCATTTAGTTTACATTTAAATTTTACATATCATTAACCACACAACTCACTTTAGATCAAGATATATACCATCATTCACCCACCAACAATTGATTGATTAATACTTTATGATAAGGTTATAGAAACAGAAAATAGGTGGAGTAGGCCATTCGGCCCTTCAAGCCAGCACCTCCATTCAATATGATCATGGCTGATCATCCAAAATCAGTACCCTGTTCCTGCTTTTTCCCCATATCCCTTGATTCTATTAGCCCTAAGAGGTATATCTAACTCTCTCTTGAAAACATCCAGTGAATTGGCCTCCACTGCCCTCTGTTGCAGAGAATTCCAGATTCACAACTCACTGGGTGAAAACAAATTTCCTCATCTCAGTCCTAAATGGCCTACCCCTTATTCTTAAACTGTGATCCCTGGTTATGGACTCCCCCAACATCAAGAACATTTTTCCTGCACCTAGGCTGTCCAATCCCCTAAGAATTTTATATGTATCTGTAAGATCCCCTCTCATCCTTCTAAATTCCAGTGAATATAAGCCCAGTCGATCCATTCTTTCATTATATCGGTCAGTCCCGCCATCCCAGGAATTAACCTGGTGAGCCACCGCAGCACTCCCTCAATAGCAAGAAAGGGTCATATGGGATAGGAGTAGAATTATGCCATTCGGCCCAAAGTCTACTCCGCCATTCAATCATGGCTCATCTATCTATCCCTACTAACCCCATTCTCCTGTCTTCTCCCCATAACCTCTGACACCTGTACTAATCAAGAATCTATATATCTCTGCCTTAAAAAAGAACCACTGACCTGGCCTCCACAGCCTTCTGTGGCAAAGAATTCCACAGATTCAACACCCTCTGATTAGCTCTAACATCAAGCAGTTCTGATGAAAGGGCACTGGCTTGAAATATTAACTGTTTCCCTCTTCACAGATGCAGTTTGACCCATTGAAGATTTCCAGCATTCTGTTTTATTACTTCCAGCATCTATAATATTTTGCTTTTGATAAATAGATAATGATGACCAAAGACCTTCAAATTGTCTCAAATATCCAGCGGGTACATTGGGAAGTAAATTCTACCTTTCTTAACAAGTCTATCTTTTATCCAATA